>JADAXU010000075.1:0-87385 GCA_018340775.1 Taxus wallichiana var. yunnanensis | reverse complement strand
TTTTATATGATGTAACAATGATAAATTGTAGGAATGAAGGAAATCAAGAAACAAATCCAATCAATTCACAGAACATAAGTAAATCCATCTATGTAGTAATTTGTCCCCTCATTTTATCCCTTTCTTTCTCTGTGTGTCCATATGATTCCAAGGAATTAGGAATGCAAAGGTAGCAACAGGAGAAGGCACTTGAGAAATGACAACTTGAAGGAAATCTGGTTGCAATGCAGTGGAAGAGAGATAACAAAAGTGAACAGAGCTTGGCTATGAAATTTCCAACAGGTTTGTGGGAGCAATACTATGCAAGATACACAAAATTATTAGGCCCTTTGCTTGAATACAAGCATGGAATATATATGAATTGGCTAGGATGTGCCTTCATGCACAAGGCAACATTGGAGTGCCAAATCATTGGGTGAAGAGGTATTTCAAACTAATTAAACCTATTTAAAAGTAGAAGAGGGAAGGTATACCAAGCAATCAAGACTATTTTTAGGTAATTTGGTTCACAAATGCGTCCTAGAAGTCAAGTTAAGTGAAATCACGACTGTTAAAATCATACATGGAGAATTCAGGAAAAAGTGTGTAGGCTCTTTACCTTGCAGGCGGCGGTTTCAAAATCACCACCCGGAAAGACGGCGATCCCCGCACTAAAGGCCAAAACATGTATAGAATGAAGCGGGAAGCTGGAAGAAAGTATGAAAAAGCTAAGTAAGGATGTCTAGGCTACAAATATACATTGTGAATAGGTTTAGGAACCCAAACACCTTCTGAAAGGACATGAATCATCATTGGGTACTTTTAAGAATCGCTTACGAAAATGTAGCACATGTAATTTTTGGTGCGTACATGTACCATGGTTTATCAACAAGTGATGATTATGCGAGATCCCGGATCTTTGAGAGGATGGCATCCCTATCATCCTCTACACTAAAAGCTACAATAAAAACCCCTTGCCAAGGGTAAATATCAATCCTACCGAAATAACGGGAGGTTAGTTCATAGTAATCCATGAGTGAGCGAGAGGAAGACCTAGATAGAGTCCATTGAAGTGGTAGATAAAGCCATTGGAGGAGAATAAGTCCTTGATCTCAAGCAATGACTCCCCAAGAGTGACCAAAGGAGAAGCCTTGACAACAGAGAGAGGTTTGGAAAAATAAGGAGCAAAATCAGGTGGCATAAGTACGCTTCCAAGAAATTGAATAAGAACCCACCTTTTTAAATGGAACAATAGAGGGGAGAACATGTCCCTTGTTGCCATTTGATAGACAACACCACAACAAAGAGAAGGAGATTAAGGGTCATGAAAACCTGTCACCACCTGTGAAGAGTTACCGCATAAACCCTCCAAATGGCCACCATTTCTATTCTTTTTGCAGCAAAGACAGTGCAATAAGACCTACACCCGCCTCCACCCTTGTCATTTGTAGCAGTGCAGGGCTAGGGCTCACGAAAACATGTTTAGGGTTCGGGAAGTCTTCTAGAAGCCCATCGCTATAAGTGCATGTTATCAAAATAATCTAGGAGGGAATATTTTTGATAATAAGCTATTATAGCTATTTTTACCGAACAATTATATTGATCAAATGTAAAACATAAAAATAAAATAAAATATTTACATTTCTTGACTTCCTTATAGAAGAGTAATAATACATCATCGAAGTAGTATGCATTTATTTTATATTATTTATTTGTAATATATACGTGTCTATATATATATGAAAAATACAATTGCAATGCTTTAATTTCACAAAACATGATATTAATATTCATAGACTATATTACAATGACAATTTAGGTTATCTTTTTATTTTCTTAGTTAGTGAGTATATAATTTTAATATAACATATTGTAACCATTTTCACTTTTCAACCACTAAATACAAATATTTAAATATTTTATTAGTAACATTGTTAATACTTGTGTATAATTTATACTAAAAATTAAATATATCATCAAACCAAGACAATATACTAGATTTATATTTTGTATGAATTATATAAAGGGATTATGACCCTAACCCCCTCCTTCCTTAAGCCCCTTATTGAAATCCCATTGGATATTAAATAAATATAATGAAGGTAGGTTCTTCATTAATATTATGATTCTTGGGATCGTAGGAATAAAACCCAATCAATCAATTTTTAAAACAAAATTGTCACAAAATTTAATACTTGGAAAAATCCATTCAATTGTGTTTTACAAGAAAATATTAACAATACTTTATGTTCTTGAAAACACTACTCACATATGGAAGGAAACTATTAAATTATATGGTATTTACCATAATTACACCATCCTCTTAAAAAGAGGAATTGTGTGTGTACACACACACACACACACACATCTTTGAGTAGGTAACCAACCCGATACCTTGATGGATCGGCGTTTTAATTCTAGATTGAGTTGAGAAACAACATTGGACAACAAAGATCCAAAAATATGCTTTACACACAATGATGTGTTGTACTACTTCAACAAGTCTACGTGTGAGGTATCCAAAGATCTGCTGTTAGTATAGAAGAAAGGAAATTTAAATGTAGGAGCTTTGTTCTTATTTTACCCGAAGGTTTTGAAAATTTTAAAATTAAAAATTAATCAATTTGAGTAGGAGTAGTATTTAAATTAAGTTACACACACACACACACACACACACACACACACACACACACACACACACACACACACACACACACACACACACACACACACACACACACACACACACACACACACACACACACACACACACACACACACACACACCATTTTACTATTATAAGAAGTAAATGATGAGAATATTGATATCACTTTTTCAATTGAAACTATTTTCGTTAGTTCTATAAAGCATGTAGATTACGTAAATATTTATCCGGATTATGTTTCCTTGATTGGGAGAGACCCCAAAACTGTTCATAGATTATGTGTATTATTTTATGCACATTTATAATAATGTAGTTGTTTTGAGTTTCATGACACTCATTATCGTTGAGTGTGAAATCCCTAATCAAAGAAGGGAACCAATATAATGTATGTTTATTTCCTCATAAACATACCACCCTCATGAGTTGAATAATATACCCCTATATTATCGGTGTAGTTGAACCTTTGGGTGGTCTAATTATGTTGGGGTCAAACCGGAGAGAAGATTTTTCTTGCTTTATTATTTAATAAACTTGATATTTTTATAAAGGTTTTTTGCCACATGTTAGCCCCATGAACACCAAACAACCAAGTAGGTGTGCCATGTAAAAATTCTTGTTATAGTTGTGACCTCCTCTCTCATTGGACATGCTCGAATCAATCACCATTTTCTTAAGTTCATCAACATAAATTTCAAAAAGTTTGATAAACTTCGATAGCACCATTCAATTATTTTTTACAACACCACTATAAAAAAATTTATTGTAATTTTAGAGTACTATTCAATTTATTTTTACAAGAAAATTGTTATAAAAGTATGATGTACTTAGAGACACCCATTTAGTTGTGTTTTACATCATTGTACTATAAAAAATTCATGAAAAATTATAATAATCATTTTATATTGTATTACAATGACAACTTATGCTAGTTTTATATATTTCTTAATTAGTGAATATATGATATTGTATACAATACATTCTAACAATTTTCACATTTCTATTACAAAACCCCATTAAAATACAAATAATTTAACAATTCTATGAATGTCATTTTTTAAAGAGTATAATTTATGCAAAAAGTATGTGTATCAATGAATAGGATAATATTTATACAATTTTTACTTTTGTGAATTATGTAATGGGGGTTATGGTCATAACCCCCTCCTTCCACCAACACCTCACATCAATCCCCTCTTGTGGACTTAACCTTCTCATTGTGGTGTCAAACCCATTTAAGCGCACAAATCATTATACATCAAATTAGGTTTTAGAGTTGCCTTAAAATAAACATAATAATGCATGAGATATTTTATCTAAATGAATGGGGCTTTTATATTTGTAGAAAATAATTCTAGATGGACTGAAGAGGAATATCTAAATGTGGTAATAAGACATGTATTTAGAGGTAATTAAATGAGTTTATTTGGGATTATGTACATCTATATAGGATTATGGACGAATGGAGAGAAAGAAAACATACTCTTCTAGAAATCAATAAATCATTTTGTTAGTAGTATTACGAACTTCCATTGTGGTATCACCCACATTGGTATAAGGATCATTGCACATTGGGGTTTATATGTTATTGGAGACCAAACCTATCAAGGTGTGGTAGCAACTAAATATAATATTTTTTGGATTGTGAAGAAATATTTAGGAGGAGAGTGGAATGCCAAGAAAGAAAACATACTCAGCTAAAATTTAGAAAAAAAATCCCATTCAATTGTGCTTTACAACACAACTGTCACAAAATTGTATGGAATTTGATAACACCATTAAATTCATCTTTACAACACAACAACTATAATCTTCAACATGTTAGACAAACATGTATAAGAAGAGTTAATGTTGTAATGTCCTAACATGTCCCTAACCTTCCATACCTTGTAGGATGAACACTTCCATTGTGGTGTCACCGCCATTATCATATGGATCATGGTATATTGGGGTTTATATGCTCACAAACTAAACCTACCAACTAACATGGAGATTATTTATTTAAATGAATTAGGATTTGAAATTTATATAGAAGTGATTCCAAGATGCACCCATTAGGCATATTTGAACTAGGGTAGTAAAGAATGTATTTCTAATCAATTGAATAGGTTTTTTTGGTTATGAAGCCAATGAAGAGGGGAGGGGAAGGTGGAGTGAGGACATACTTATCACAAAATTAGTAAACCATTGTTACAGTAGGGATAGTCACTTATATTGTGGCATTACCTCCATAGGAACATTACCTCTACCAAAATCCAATTTAATTATTTGGTCCAGTCTCTAATGTGTGAATGTGAACACTCACATAATCATCCCCAAGTGTGGACATGGTGGAGAAAACATACTGTGAATTTAACAAAAGTCAACATATCGAAGAAGGAAATTGAAATACATAAATTTAAAATGATTAAAATAGTTGTTACTTCACCACCCAAATAGAGACATGAGCATTATAATTAAGAATAAATCATTATAGAAAGAAATGATAGCTACAAACAAAATTTGAGTGAGAGGAATTATCTTTTTCAATGTTGTATACATGTAAATAATTTAATTAAAATTAATGTTGTCTTGTCTTACCATTCTTATTTGCTGTAAATCAATACATGCGATCTCTTTATTGATGCTACCTATTTCTTCTCCCTTTTGCTATTTTAAACTCATACTAATTATTCACAATAGGTAAATTCATTCACTTCTTGCATATGATAAATTGAAAATGACAATAGTTGCATCAAATTTTTACACTCCTATCAAATATTAAATAGGCCAATTGGGCTAATTATATTCTTATAATATGATAAATTTCAAACAAATAATCTAATGTTGGTGGTGTCAAGTCGAGCATAAGAATACTCGGACTTAAATATTAACATTGTTTACTAGATGATATGAGGTAGAATATGTATAGGGTTTGCAAAAACGTGGATGGGGAAAATCTAAATTTGGATAGACGTTATTTTGGTTTGAGGGAATTACATGATAAATTCAATCAATACCTAATGTATGGGGATATTTATGTCTATTGCCTTTTTTTGTTTTTTTTTGGCTATGCCATAATTCAATAAAATAATGTTATATTAGTCGATAAATTTGGTATGTGAAATATAAGTTCTAATTAATATATAAAATATTTAATAAATAAATTTACAATTAGTTGATTGAGTTAAAAGTAAAATATATAAATTTCAATATATTATATTTTTATATTAATGAAAGTGATATTATGATGAAAGTGATATTAGATTTCAAGTAAGGAAATTATGTTCTTGATTCAAGAGAATGAGATTATAGATCTAGTCTATGATTTTTGTCAAAATAATGTTTAAGGTGTTTATTTTTACTTTTGGTTATTTTTGGTGTGGAAGATTGTGGTTTTAAACATAACTGACGTTCTTTAAGAAAGTGTTAGGTCTTTTTGATATTTTTGTTAACTACTTTGTGTTTGTTTGACCATTTATCGACCAATTTTCTTTTGTTACTATAAAGGCTAAGTATACCAATTGTAACCTATTATTTTTAATATTATGATGCCTTTTGTAAAAAAAAATGACACTATATTAATAATTGGTTTTATAATCCACGATGTAGAGGGCTTGTTTTTGGTTTGCAAGAAGCTTATAGCATATGTGACTACCTCCTACTCCCACTATGCAAAAGACATTTGATTGTACTTGAATTGTTTTTGGGTCTTTAGGCACCTTATAGCATATGGGACTACCTCCTACTCTCACTATGCAGAAAACACTTGATTGTACTTGAATTGTTTTTGGGGCTGTAGACAACGTATAGCATATGAGACTACCTCCTACTTCCACTATGCATAAGACACTTAATTGCACGTCAAATACAAGGTGTAAATATCCTCCCTCTTTCAAAATTTAAAGTCCTGACCTCTCTTTTAAGAATACAAATCCATTAATATTTAATCAAAAAAGAAAACTCATTTCCTACGAAAACAGCGAAAATAAATTTAAAAAAACTAAATTTAAAGAGAAGATAAGAGAAGACTTTTATAAGTAAAGATCCACCAAATAGCCATTTATCTCGTTCCAAATACGAAAATAAATACAGTGCAGACGCTTCTTACGTATCCATTCGTCATCGATTCGACCGTCGGCTATGATTATTGAGACTGTTCGTATCATCTTCCTTATTATTAAATATGTAATCAATGTTCTTCATGTAAATAAATTTTCTTTATAACGTTTTTAACATATTTTTAAAGTTTATTCATATTCAAAGTAAAATGCTTGCTCTATAATTCAACATGTAATAAAAAAGAATTCTGTGACGGTTTCAAATGTTTTAGTGGACTTCAAATTATCTTTTCATATTAATTTTGGATCGAAAAGCATATTTTTATTAATATTAAAATAAAAAATTTAAGTTGATCGTTACAAAAATAATTAAAAAAGGGGTGGAAAGGGTTACATTTCTAAATGTCAAATAAATCGAATAAAAAATTATTGAGGAGGTTAGGCTGCACACCTCAAAATAGTAAAGCTGAAACAAAATGATACGCCACACTCACTTGTAGTAAGAACAACAAAGCCTTCACGAGGAAATGATGTCGGTCTTGGCTTTTTTTTTTTTTTTTTTTTTTTTTTTTTTGACTGTAGTCCAACATTGAGGTGGTCGAGGAACAATTACTAATTCTGAGTTGCAAATTTGAAATAAAGATTAATCTTTATCAAACTCGTAGTTCTTAGATTCATGGGCTCTCTTCATTCTTCCTACTGAAACTTCTTTTAGAGCAAAATTTATCGAACAAAGATCCTCTACAAACATCACATTTCTGAATGTCAAATAAATCGAATAAAATAGTGCTTGAGAAGTAGGCTAGCATATTTCAAAATAACAAAACTGAAGGTGAAACAAAATGATACACCACTCTAACCCATAGTAGGAACAACAAAGCCGTCATGAGGAAATGACCTCGATCTTGCGTTTTTTTTTTTGTTTTTTTGACTGCATTCCAATATTGAAGTGGTCGAGGAGGAGGTCCTCATGACAATTACTTGTAAGTCAGAGATGTGAATTTGAAATAAAAATTTGTTTTTGTCATTTCAGATTCACGGGCTCTCTTCCTTCCTCCTAAAACTTCTTTTACAGCAAACTTTTTGAACAAATATCCTCTACAAACATCATTTCATGAGGAACCTCTGAAAAATGATTTTATATCTTGATTACGGACGTTGGTGCCTTCATCTTTTTCTCTCCACCTCTGGGGTGTGTGCAGCTCTTAAAAATTATATATAAAAACAATTTAAAATTTTACATTTAAAATATTCATAATAAATATAATAATGTAACGTTTAATTGACAGTCATACTTATTTTAAGGTGCAAAATGACGGAAAACGTCCAAACACCTTGCAAATTCCAGCAACTGTATGGTGCCCACCATTCCTGATCAGCACCGTAATCTTTTTCAACGATGTCGTTGGTTAATTAGCGTGAAATTCGCAGCACAAGAATTTTAATATGTTCACCGGCGTGGAATTGGAAGCGCAATATACAATTTTTAAAAGTATTTTATACCAGATAAGTATTTTATCACCATGCTCGAGCACGTCATGGCGGAAAATCTAAGTCAGAGACGCAGAACTGGTTTATATATTACATATGTAAGTTGTCAATTAGGGTGGCATATTGAAAACCATTTGTCCCGTTGTCGAATACCTTTTTTTAGTAAAAGAGATGACAAATTGCATAATTTTTTATACTGTTTGATCTTCTGCGGAGGCTGATCTGAAATAATCATGAGGCAGAATTTGATTTTCTGCTGAGGCTGATCTGAAATAATCATGAGTCTGAAATAGCGCAGGCTGTTCAGGTGGTGATGATAATGGAGGGGAAACTGAGTGCGTTTCTTCTTCTGGTTGGCTTAATATTGATGCATTTATTGGGATGTGGTGCCAGGGTTTTCATGAACTCCATCACAACGGATTTTACTGCATCTCCTATGCAATTCGTAGACAGCGGGGGTTTTCCTGGCGTCGCGGAATGGAACCTTCAATCTCATGTTTCAGAATCCGTCAGAGGAACCTATTTTCTACCTGTGCGTGGTTCACGCTCAATCCAGCGCGGTGGTGTGGTCGGCCAACCGCGTGTATGCCATGTCCGAGTCGGACGAGTTCCTGCTCAATCGGACTGGTTCTGTCATCCAGACGTCGGCGGGTCGAATCCTGTGGTCTGCTAAGGGAACCGACGTCGGGAGTCTTGAGATGAGGGACGACGGGAATCTGGTGATGTCGGATTTGTCACAGGTTCCAGTGTGGCAGAGCTTCGATTACCCGTCGGACACGCTGCTGCTCGGCCAGCCGCTAGTGCCGGGCGTCAGGCTCGTCAGCAATGCGGCGGACGATAACTATTCTTTGGGCGAGTACGAGGTTTCGCTCACACCGACCGACCTGGCTCTGCGGTGGGGCGTCCCGAGACTCGAACTCCAGACCTACTGGACCATGTCGACGGATTCCATGGCTATTAATTTCCAGTCGACTGGTGCTTTGTCGATTGCTTATGCCGCGTTGGACCAGTCCGGGTTGAATCTTTATTCTTCTGCTTCTTCTTCGTCTTTGGTTTTGCAGATCCCTGTTACTGTTGCTGTTGGAGATAAAACAGTTTTGAGACGGGCGGTGATCGAACCCTCGGGACAGTTCCAGGTATTGAGTTTCGCAAGCGGGAGATGGCTGCCGGACTTTGACGCGGTGGAAAACGAGTGCCTTTTGCCAGCCGCTTGCGGTCGTCTGGGAGTCTGCGGAGGGTTGAGTAATTCTCCGGGGATTCAGTGCTCCTGCCCCGGTGGTTTCCAGATCGTAAACCACTCGGATTCATCCCAGGGATGCAAAGCCCCCAATGCTCCGACCTGCAATTCTAATTACAAAGATCTGCTGTTGCAAAATTACATCGGATTTGTCAGAATGGGAGATGGACTCGACTATTTCGCTCATGCGTTTCAGTCCCCGATCAAAACCTCCGCCATGGAAGACTGCGAGCAGATGTGCCTCAAAAACTGCTCCTGCGCGGCCTTTTTCTATGTCAACGCTTCCGCTTCCTGTTTCCTTCACGGATTCGTGGGAACGATGATGAGCAGCAGCACAGGCCCCGACCAGGCCTACCTGAAAGTGATCCGCTCAGCTGCACAGAAAGATAGCGCGAGTCGGCTATTTCCGATCGTGTTTGGCTTAACCGGAGCCGTCGTCTTCATCGTCGTTGCAGGTCTCGGATTAATTCTCTACTGGTACAGGAAAAAAATCACTCGTCCTTCGTCAAAACCGCGTCTCTAAACCCTAATGAGGAAGACGACGAGGGCCTGCTTTCGATTCCAGGGCTCCCCACCCGTTACAGCTACGCCGACCTCCGGACAGCCACGGGAAATTTCTCGCAAAAGATCGGCTCCGGGGGTTTCGGCGTAGTCTACGAAGGAACCCTCCCTGACCAGACCAAAGTCGCGGTGAAGAAGCTCGACAGTCTTCTCGGCCAGGGGAAAAAAGAATTCTACTCAGAAATCGCCATAATCGGCAGCATACACCATGTGAATCTCGTAAAGCTTCACGGCTTCTGCGTCGAGGGTTCGAATCGCCTGCTGGTCTACGAATATATGAGCCGGGGCTCCTTAGACCGGTCTCTGTTCGGCTACCCCGTTCTGGAGTGGAAGGAGCGCTGCGATATTGCGCTCGGCACCGCAAAGGGGCTCGCTTACCTCCACGACGGCTGCCGCGAGAAAATCATACACTGCGACATTAAACCAGAAAACATTCTCCTCGGCGTTAAATCGGAAACAAAAGTTTCCGATTTCGGACTCGCGAAGCTTCTAACCAGAGAAGAATCGCAGGCCTTCACGACCATGCGAGGAACCCGCGGTTATCTGGCTCCGGAATGGCTCACAAACTCCTCAATTTCTGACAAAACGGATGTCTACAGCTTCGGCATGGTGCTGCTGGAAATAATCGGCGGCCGGAAAAACAGTTTGCCTTCTGACACTGGAAAATCCCGACCAGGATAGCTTCGATTATTTCCCGACGCGTGCGCTGCGCCTCTGCGAAGAGCGAAGGTTTTCTGAGGCGGCGGATCCGAGGCTGGAAGGAAGATTTTGCGTGGAAGAAGTCGAGAAACTGGTGAAAATTGCGCTGTGCTGCGTGCACGAGGATTCGAACATGAGACCTAGCATGAGCAAGGTTGTGCATATGTTGGAGGGGAATGTGAGAGTGGAAGATCCGCAGGTGGATTCGTTGATGTTTCTGAGGATTTATGCGAGGAGGATTAATTCTTCCCTTAACCAGACGGACCAGACTTCCCAGCGATCCGCCACAGAAACTGTTTTCACATTTTCGCCATCGTTTAGTTATGCCAACGCCTCCATGATTTCTTCAGTTCCGCTCTCTGGACCTAGATGACAAGAAACTAGAATTTGTGTGAATTTTGGACAAGCGATAATATCTGATGTGGGGAATGGTGTAGATTTGTTCCAAACATTTTGGAGTCAATCCACACCAGATTTGTGCCACTTTAAGCAATTCGTTATGTATGTATTCCTGTTTTGTCGCTGTGTCTAAAAGGTGCGTTGACATGTAAAATATACTTTCTTTCTCCATAAACTTTTTCGCCCATATAAATGGGATTTCGTAAGTTCAACAATGACAATTAATTAAATCTTTTTAAAAAGGAGTATTTAGCCTATTAAAATGAAAAAAAATAGAGATTTCAAATAAGTTCGACAATGTTACAAAATTAATTAAATCTTTTTTTCTAAAAGGAGTGTTTGAAGGACCTCTAAAATGTTATGGGTAAAAGGGTGGTGTTTAATTATTCAACAAGCTCTGTGACATGGTTAATTGAACATTCCTAGAGGAAATACTTACTAAAATGGGGTTCCATAGTAAATGGGTAAAATAGGTTATGTCATGCATTTCTACGGTTTCATTCTCAATCCGTTAATCTTAACGAAGTCTTAATTTTTTTTTCAAACGTCCGGAGGAATACAAAAGGTGATCCTTTATCACCATTTATGTTCATTATAATGGCTTAGGCCCTCATAAAGTCCTTCCACCAAACAATGCACTTGGGATCATTAGAAGGACTCAAACTAGCTCCTTGTGCTCCACCGATATCACACCACCTGTTTGTTGATGACACACTCCTACTTGCTAAGGCCAATTTGGAAGAAATGAAGGCTATCAAAAAACTACTTGAAGAATATTCTAAAGCATTTGGTCAGGAAATAAATTTCACAAAATCAGAATTATTCTTCCTCAATGTAAACCACGGGGTTTAAGAACAAATCTCAAACATTCTACATATAAAAATGGTTCTTCCAGGAAATATCTAGGAATTCCACTGTTAAAGGGATCAATTGCTAAAAAATTATGGGAATCCCTTCTGAAAACATTAAAACAAAACTATCCTCTTGGAAAAGCAAATGGTTAAGCCTTGCGGGGTGACTCACTTTGATAAAATCGGTGCTTCAAGTAATTCATGTCTATTTAATGTTTATCCTTAAGCTACCCTCTCATTGTAGAAGCAGGACACAATTAATAACATTCTCAAAAGATTCTTATGGACAAGACTTCGGAAGGACAAAAATACCACATTGTAACACCTCACTTTATTTTTCCAAGATTGAAGTAATTTTTTAATTTGATTTCCACAAGCCAATCAATGAAGTACACAATAGAGTTAACCCAATACAAACTAGTTAACTATTTTAAACAGCTTAGTTATTAAGTTAAGTTTGATCCATCCAATAACTCTTTCGTGTATAAACCTTGTGCAGCTGAGAAGGGTGCATCCATATCTCCCTTCAATCCACTCTATGCGAGCAATCATACAATCTTTAGTATGTTCTGGTTTACCTTTTCTAGGTTGAGAGAACTATGTTTCCATCCTTAAATGTCTACCATGAAAGTTAATTACTTAACTTTGTACTTTGGTATCTGACATATATAAAGTAAGGATATAGTGAACAAATAATGCAATCAACTACTTGCATTACTTTGGCCAAAGTTTCTAGCCATGCATAAACAACTTATCCCAAGACCACACATAAGCCTTAGGGACATAGTCTTCCACCACCAAACAAATATCTCGACACAGTTATCTGGATCTTTTTTTTAAGAAGGTGAACATGTTAAGAAGGAGGGGTGTGTTCTTTACATGACCATCTCCGTAAACGAAAATAACCACAACCCACTCAGGGTCTTTATGGAATGAGGAGAGACCACATAATGGGTTACCGCCATTACGTCCTCTTTCCTTTTCCGTAACTACCCCTAGTTAGCACTATGCCTAGATGTTTGCGTGATGACGTGAGATTATATCCAATCTACGTCGTAATCAAAGTTGTCTATCCGTAATCAAATTTCATCATGTGCAACAAGTCCTACGAAACTTAAGTTATTCCATTATTTATCTAAGTTATAGCTAAGAGGTCTTTTTGTAAGACTCCTTTAAGTCATTCGTTATGTTTCAAGTGGGCCTTAATAACTTATTCGAGTTATGGACTAACTATTAGTTTCCCTTTAGTGAATTCATCTTGTTTTTGTTATAGGTTTCCCGTGTCAAAGGCTGGTTTTGTTCATTATCCACTGGTCTATTTAATAAAGGAGATAATACCATTTGCTTGTGATGGTTGACTTATTATCTCATGAAGAATAATGATTAAGACTAATCAATTTAAGTTAACCATGCCCCTTTTTTATTTTTTAGCTAGATGTTCATTAATCACATTTACTATCATCATACCTTCATATTTTGAAGTATAGATTATATTATCATTCATACCACATACATTTTACTCAATATTTAATTAATGATCAATACCATTATTCCCATGATAAACATTGTATCCAACAACATACTTTCCGATGTTCTTACTTAATTAATCATAAGACTAGTTTAAGTGAAGGATTAAATTAAGTAATGTTATAATAACACATCTAAAGGCCTTCGGCACTTAATTAATTAGATCGAACATACTATACAAAGATATAACCATAAAAAAATAGGGACGTAAATAATATCTACCCTTATATACCATGCTCGATTAAATAAACCAATTATATTTAATCAAAATAGAGAGGTTCTTAATCAACATAGAATCACTCAAGGTTGTGAAACCAAATTTCTTCATTATACAAGCAACAAAATATGTATTAGGATTATACATTAGGGTCATATGCCCATCTTAAACAACTAAGTTTACTTCATGAAATCATTTAACACAAAATAAGGAACTTCTTGTGGTTTTCCTTTTTACATATGACCACAAGGTCGTAATCAAATAAAAAATATATTAAATCAGTCCAAAGCATTCACTTCATTGCTTCTCCTATTTACCTATACATCTGCTAGGAGAGAGATAAATATACATGGGTCAGTTCGAGAGAACTAACATGAGTCAACTCACTCATATTCTATATCATAACCATTATATAATGAGAATAACAATCAAGGTTTGGTCCACACTAGATCAATTCAACTTGCTAATTCGAACTAACCCAATTAAATCAACAAGTGGGCAAGTGCACAAAGATGAGGGACCAAAAAGCAACCAAAAATCTACTTTTTGATAATTTTTCTATAACGTGCTCGTGTTATAATGTGATAGGGAAAAATTGAGGTCATGTTATAACATGAGTGTGTTTCGACTGACATAAAACACAATAAACCTAAGAGCAAAATCATTCCAAAAACAAAAAAATCTTTACAAGAGGAAAACGCTAGCTACTTAAAAGCACGAATGCATTTTTGGCATCAAAATCCTTTGGCACCTCAAATCGACTATGGAGTAAAGCTCAGAAGGTTAGTTCTTATTGATTTTAGGTTAATTTTCATTATTAATCTTATTTTTTGCATTTTTGTTGATTTGTTTATTATTTTCATTTTTAGAGGTTTCAATAGCTTTAATTCAAATCCCTCATTCACCCATAGACCAAGATGAAGAAGAAAAAAATTCCAAAACACCCCCTTCAATAGCAAGACATCCTCCAAACACCCAACAATACATTTTAGGGGAGATTGAAAATAACAAAGTTCAAATTGAGGGTTTAATAAAAACCCTAAGAAACCCCAATGCGACAAATCCACATCGCTAAAACCTTGTTACATCATTAGAATCATTATTATCTAATATCGATAATGTGGTTGGTCAAATAAACACATGGGAGATTTTAAAACCAATTATCACAATTTTTATGCAGACAAGTTGTCTTATGATGCAATGAAGAAGAAAAATCACAAAAGACAAGTGTGCATTGTTTACTAATCCTAAAACTAATGCACCATTACTATTGAGTTGCAAAAGATTCCCCATCCACTGGTGTAATCATGAGGGGATAAAAAATAATTTTTGGGATAGGTGGTGGATGGTTTTTGACTAACCACCTTGTAACAATTTTGAGGTGCCACAATATTTCTTGAAGGAAACTCTATTATGAGTTCATCCTTAATGAAATACCAAACTATTTTGACATTCAAGAGTTTCAAGGAAGAGGAAAAGGCTCTGCACATGATAGAGTGGGGGCACAACGTTTGCATAATTGACCATCTAGACCCATTACTCACCCATCTATTCATCATGTTTCAATCCCTTCTGTTGTGAAGGAGACAGTGGAGGTTGAGACTCTTGATTCTATCAGTCATTGACACATTCATTGCTTTAGCATGACACTCATCTCTCCCAAGGTGATGAGGCTGGTCCTTCTAGGCATTATACATCATATAGCATATGATTTCATACTTGTGGGAGTATAGGCACCTACATGGTTGACGAGGCAACTCCACATCCTCACGAGGAAGCTCCACATCCTCGGGAGGCATCTCCACAGCTTCGTGAGACACCTCCATAGCCTCGAAGGCAGCTCCATAGCCTAGTCAAGATGCTCCATAGGTTGAGTAGGGTGTTCGATTGGAGGAGGCACATTGTGATTCTATGTTGGACAATATCATCATCACAGATGTTCTACTAGATTCAACCTTTGGTATTGACCAACAAGTAATTTTACATGAAGTTAGTTGCAATTTAATATATATATTTCGTACAAAATTTTATAATTAACAATGTTAATCAATTATGAATGAAAATTAATGAGTCATGTGTATATTTTATAAAATTACAGGGTCAAACTATACATCTAGTGTCACATTCCCCTTCTCCATAGTTGTTTCATGCAGGAATGCCAACCCCACATGCCTATAAATTGGTAATAAATTAGTAAATATATTGTGTTAATTTGTTTTCCATATAGAGATGTTATCCTAAAATTACAATTTGATGTTGAATAGGTGAATGTCGGTATGAGTTTGCATGTTGGTGAATTTACTAATGTGAGTTTTATTATTTTTATTCATCATATACATGAAGAGAATGAACTATAGTTAACGTATGAAGATAATGTCATGTAACTTGTATGTGTGTTACCTTTTTCTTTTTTTTAGTTGATGACATCATTACAGTCTCTGTTGAGATTCGACGATCATTAGATATTGGATTTGCTATGGGCATAGATTTTGCCGTGCCTCTTACACATGTATGTGCTAGTAAAGTAATTTTCATAATGAATTTATTGTATTAAATAACATCATGTAGTATAATTAAATTACATTCATGCGTATTCCAATTTTTGTCATCATGGTTGCCACATGAGGAGCTGACAAATCCAATTCGTGCATCTCCTACTAATGTTATTGATGATCTTGAGAGGCGAGAGGATGATTTTGAGTGATCATCGATCGGTAAGTATTTATTTGTCATGTAGTGTCATTTTATATGTCATTAATTGTATACTAATAAGTATCTTGTTTATTTGTATTAATAAAAGTAACAAAAGAAACTAGTTGATAAATGGTCAAACAAACACAATGCAGTTGACAAAAAATATCAAAATAGACCTAACACTTTCTTAAAGAATGCAAGTTGTGCTTAAAACCACAATCTTCCACACCAAAACACACCAAAAATAAGCAAAAGTAAAACTAAATACCTTAAACATTATTTTGACAAAAACATCAATTGGATCTATAATCTCATTCTCCTGAATCACAAACATAATTTCGTTAAAGAAATCTAATATCACTTCCATTATAATATTGCTTTCATTAATATAAAGAATATAATATATTGAAATTTATATGTTTAAAGTTTAACTCAATCAACTAATGTTAAATTAATTTATTGGATATTTTTATATTAATTAAAACTTATATTTCACATACCAAATTTACCAATTTATAACATATTTTATTTATAACATTATTTATATATATATATATATATATTATATATATATATATATATATATATATATATATATATATATATATATATGCCCAAATGAAAGGCAATAGACATAAATATCCCTATACCATAGATATTGATCGAATTTATCATGTAATTTCCTCAAACCAAAACAATATCTATCCAAATTTAAATTTTCCCCATCCACGTTTTAGAAACCTTTACATTTTCTACCTTATATCATCTAGTAAACAATGTTAATATTTAAGTCCAAGTATTCCTTTGGTCGACTTGGGACAACACTAAAATTAGATTATTTGTTTGAAATTTATAATATTATAAGAATATAATTAAGCCAATTGGCCAATTTAATATTTGATAGGAGGAGAGATGATCACTAGTGTACAAATTTGATGCAATATGTATCTATTGTTATTTTCTATTTACTAGCAATCGCATGTATATAATGCAATGTGAAGGCCGAACGATATATGCTATTTGATTTAGAGGGATAGTTATTATTTTTGTAGTTCATGTTGATAAAGGGTGTGCCCAATTCAAAAACACTATCTATTTTGGGGGTCAAAACTGCATATTATTTCCTTGAGTTTTTTTAAAAATTGTATATTTTTACGCAAGAAACATATTGAACCAAAATTTGGATATTTTTCAGTCAAGTAAAAATTTGGGTATTATAAAGGGAAGAAGGCATTTTGTTACTGTTGAAGCCTTCTCACCATCACAAGATCCTGATCATGCCTTCAATTGCAAAAATGGTAAAAGGGATATTGTTGTAAAACCCCATATGCACCCCATATGCTATGTGTAGTCTTTGTTCTAGAATTATTTTGAAAAGCCCAGCCCATCCAAAACCAAGCATCTGCATAACCAATTTGATGCTTATATCGAGCATTTTGAAGGATAAATATAAATTAAATGTATTTAACTAGAGAATAACATATTTCAAATGAAATAAAGCATCCAAAACTTGTGATTAATGTGTAAACCACTTATTAAAGCCTTGCCATTAGTTAGAATGATTTAACCATGCAATACCTTACCTATAAATTCCTCCACAATAATGTCTAAATTCTTATGGGAGGAGCCTCCTTGAGTAGCTTCCTTTCTAGCAACACTTGTTCGAGTCTCCTTATCTTTATCGTAGCTTTCCTCCCTTCTTTTCCATGCATCAATGCCTTCACCTTCTTTGCAATCTCTTTTCTCTGAACTAATGTTCCATTAATACCACCATTTTCTACCTTCAATAACCTCATATGATCCCAAGGGAATAACTCGTAGGTATATTATGGTGGTGAAAGATCCTAAATCTAGGAAAAACTCCCTAATCATCATACTCACACATCATTTGGCTCGAGAATTCATCTCAACCACACACTTCAAGTCTTTCCTAACTGCCACTATCCTGCATCGATTCACTGAAATATGTGATATAAAAGAGTCGATGACCTTAATCAAACAAAATAGACATAAGAACACCTCAAATAATACCTTATACCTCAATCATTGTATCCTGGTGCTCTACTTATTGGTTATCCACCATCGCATATACTTTGTGACCTTTGCCCATGTCACCAATTATAGTCTCGATGTAGGGATTTCCCCTATTATAAGTTGTAATGTTCTTTGGGAAGTCGTTCTTATGGTGTGAAGGATCCCCAAAAGTTAAATAAGCTCCTCCATATCTCTCGAGCCATACCCACACTATCTCGTGCCTTGAAAAATGAAGGCATTGGACCATGTAGGTCATGTCCCATATGTATGTTTGAATGGGCTGGCCTATCTTGTTGTTCATGTCATCATGGTACTCTAACATTCCCCGAAACTATGAAATGGTACCCCTATCTCTCTATGCCCCATGATAAGGCTCTAAGGTTTTTTGTTGCTTCATTGCTAGGGTTGGGGTGTCTCAGTATTGGAGGTCTAAATCCACCTCTAAGAGGAGGTGGTGCTCCTCTCGATCAAATATTATGCATAGCCTAAATGTGTACTTTGGCCTTTTCCCTGGCACAAGTATTACCTTTGTTATCCTCAATGATGCATTACTTTTCCACTGCCTTGGTGAGGTTCTACAAATAGTGCATACGTACCACTCATCCAATATTCAAGTTCAGACCCGAACAAATTAATGAATCCAAACCTTCTCATCATGCATGTAATCCACATATTGAAGGAGATCTAGAAAATTTCTCTCATATTTTGATGTTGTACTAGTTCTCTGTCTCATATCATGAAATTATTGATCTGTTGATGCACAAAATGTCTAGATATGTATCTCAACCTTAATCTTTCCTTAAACAAATCCCGTGTCACTATATCCGCATATATTAGGATCTTCTTTTCCTCAGCCCTCCACCAAATTTTTTTCCCCATCTCTCGGTAAGTGCATAGCTACACAAGATTTGGTGTTCACGTAGGGGTAGAGCTTAAAGCACCCGGTCAATCTAACCATTCATGCCTCATCCTAAAATCCTACGACATCTATTGAGTAAGTGGGTGAGTGGAGTCTCAATATATCCTCGATGTGATCGGATGCATCCAATTTCCTAAACCTAGGCCTCTCCTCTAATTACTTGTCTCACTACCCATTGATCCATTACAATTTACATGAGAGAGGGATATTGCAAGTTAAGCTAGAGAGTTACATATAATGTGCACTTCCATATCCATTTTTGTATCAAAATAGAAATTGAATTCAATAAACCTTTGTATATAATTGGGTTGCAACATCTTCTTCAATTTATCCCATGAACATTTGTTTGTTTTGTTTATATATATGCATGTGCACACATCAAATTGGCACATTATGTAGAAACATGTTTTTTTGGTACGAGGTTATTTATTTGCATTAGTGCTACTTCTTATCTATATTTATTGGTTATTAATCCAAGTTAAAATTGTATCAACACATCCTTAACATTATCATTTATATGTTTTCGAACTTATTTATCTAGGTTCCAATGTTTCCTATCTCATAACACTTTTCTTTTATTCATTTCCTTTGATTTTCACTCCCAAATTTTGTTGGTTATCTCTTTCACCTTTTCCTATTTCTATTAAAAATGTCTTTCCAATATAAATGGATTAAGCTAAATGAAATACCGCTTAATTCTAAACACCAAACCATAATGTTAAATATTCAATAAAAATTACCACTAGCAATCGCATGTATATAATGCAATGTGAACACCGAACAGTATAGGCTATTTGATTTAGAGGGATAGTTATTATTTTTGTAGTTCATGTTGATAAAGGGTGTGCCCAATTCGGACACACTATCTGCTTGTTTGGGGTCAAAACTACATATTCTTTCCTTGAGTTTTTTAAAAAATTGTATATTTTTACGCAAGAAACATATTGAACCAAATTTTGGAGATTTTCAGTCAAGTAAAAATTTGGGTATTATAAAGGGAAGAAGGAATTTTGTTACTGTTGAAGCCTTCTCACCATCACAAGATCCTGATCATGCCTTCAATTACAAAAATGGTAAAAGGGATATTGTTGTAAAACTCCATATGCACCCCATATGCTATGTGTAGTCTTTTTCTAGAATTATTTTGAAAATCCCAGCCCATCCAAAACCAAGCATCTGCATAACCAATTTGATGTTTATATCAAAATTTTTAAGGATAAATATAAATTAAATGTATTTAACCAGAGAATAACATATTTCAAATGAAATAAAACATCCAAAACTTGTGATTAATGTGTAAACCACTTATTAAATCCTGCCATTAGTTAGAATGATTTAACCATGCAATACCTTACCTATAAATTCCTCCACAAAAATGTCTAAATTCTTATGGGAGGAGCCTCCTTGAGTAGTTGCCTTTCTAGCAACACGTCTGAGTCTCCTTATCTTTATCCTAGCTTTCCTCCCTTCTTTTCCATGCATCAATTCCTTTACCTTCTTTGCAAACTCTTTTCTCTCGAACTAATGTTCCATTGATACCACCATGTTCTACCTTCAAGGATTCAAAGATATATCCATCTCATATGATATAAATTTTTAGTTTGTGTATTGATATGCATACAGAGGAAATCCTAAGAATGGAACACCCATGCACAGGATCTCATGAAACTGAATTCCAATCATATTGGGTGAAGAAACCACCAATAACATTAAGTGATAACAATGTGTAATGCTGATGCTCAGACTAGTTTGGGACAACAAGACCAATACCATCATCTTCAAGCTGCTCTAGAAATTCACAGGGTAAGATCTTTGTGAAGGTAAGCATTGCATGCATGATTTACATGAGCGAAGTACTAAATGATATGTAGATTAAAATGAATTCTTCATTTGGTGGATGGTTATCAAAATATGCAGATGTTAAGAGGGGTCCTACCAAGGAAAGTGGTGTAGCAGAATAGAAGGAAAATTTTCAGGTGTTAGAATGCAATACTATTAGAAAGTTATAAATTCAAAACAACAAATAATAAGCACACCCTGCTATGATTGCATTCCATGAGATAACATTCTTCTTGGGAATTTTTTCAAACACCTTGAATGCACAATCCAAGCTTGCACTTTTGGCATACATGGTAATGAGAGCATTCACCACTGCTATATCCCATACAACCTCAATTTTAATTATATGTGCATAACTAACTTGCCCTGATTAATGGCTTCTAAGTTTGCACAAACACTAAGAATACATGAAAATGAAAATGGGTTAGCCTCTAAACCTGTTTTATGAAGTTGAAAACACATTTCCAAGGCTTCAATATCATAGCCTCTAAACCTATTTTCTAAAGTTGAAAATGGGTCCATACCTGTGATCATAGCATTAAATACTACCAAATCTCCTTGAGGCATTTTGTCAAACACTTTCCCCACATCCTCTATATCATGACATTTTGAATACATATCAACAAGTCCACAGGTTACAAATTCCTCACCCTCAAATCTTGTTTTGATCTTATAAGAATATTCATAATAGTTTACCCTAGTCAACGAGAGAGAGATATACATATCTACATTGACCGCCACCCATTAAAAACCACATCACATAGAGATGTAGATGCCTTCCCATATAGGCTCAAAGGTACATGTGGTCATGGTGGTTTGTATGGACTTAGCAAGAAATGACAACATGGATAAAAAACCTACTAAAAACTCCTAGAAAATACAAAAACGCAAGCGGACGGCCATCAAACCGTCACGGTTGTAGAAATGTCCACAAGGGCCTTTCCCATAGGTGGAATGCCTTCGACATAATCATATGCCAAATATACAAGAAGTGAATGAATTTTCCTCTTGTGAATATTTAGTATAAGTTTAAAATAACAAAAAGGAGAAGAAACATGTAACATCGATAAAGAGATAGTATGTATTGGCTTATTGCAAATAAGAATGGTAAGACAAGACAACATTAATTCTAATTAAACAATATTTAAATTATCTACATGTATACATCATTGAACAAGATAAACCATGTCACTCACATTTTCTTTGTAGCTATCGTTTCTTTATATATTTAAGTTCTTAATTGTAACTTTCGTGTCTCTATTTGGGTGGTGAAGTAACAAATATGTTTAATCAATTTAAATTTATGTATTGCATTTTATTTTTTCGATATGTTACTATTGATGGTGAATCGCAGCACCCCGAATGTCCGAACTTGATGGGTTGAGACTCTCAGTGCGATTGCATAACATGGAGCTTTTCCAAAGTGTGGGACCTTGTGAATCGGGAAAGCTCTCCAGATGAAGGCCGGTTCCTATTCCTCTGTTTAGATGCACACATAAAAATGCAGAGGGTTTACTCAAAACCTAATCTAACTTGCCAAGGAGATAGGGTAAGAAGATGCATAAAAATAAACCTAGACTAACAAAGGTGATGCATTGAGGAATGAAGAACACCTGTCTTGCCAATAAACACAAACCATTAAAATGCAATGCAAGATCATGCACAGATAACCAAATTTGCAATGAAAGATTAGGAGGATGCAAATGAACACAGAGAGGGTTGAGAATCATCCACATACATGCATTATTTGCTCCAAATATTGATACAATACACTACAAAATGCCAAGAGGCAAAGTTGCATTACAGTTTTAGATGGGAGGTTTGAACTCCACAAATTCGCCTGCCAAAGAGAAGAAGGGAGGGGAAAACAAGAATGTCCAACCTTTAGAAAGAAGCCCCTCCTTAAAATTTATAGGAATAATGAGAGAGGGAAGAGAGAGGAATTCCAAATCTACCCCAACCACCTCTAGACTACATTTAATTCATCTCATTATGGTGGTAGGTGAGAACCCTAGCAAACCCAAAAATGGCGAACTGTATTTTGCATTTTTGAAGAACTTTTTCTCACCAAATTAAAGATATCCAATTGTAGTTGGATAGAGGACCTTGTAATATTTCCAAAAAGTCCAACCTTGCGTGAATCCGAGCTCCTTGTGAAAAGTTATGGCCATTTGAATATCTGGGTCAAGGTTTGCTTTCTGTCGGGGTGTCAACGCTCAAAATGTTGTGCCTCCTGAAGATGTGCCTCCGGTGCATCCATCCTCATGTCATCATACTCTTATGTGTGCCATAGGTGCTGAAAATTCCATGTCGACATCTTCTGCTCTGCACCTCCAACTTGCGCTAGGGCGCGACTTTTCCATGTCGACATCTTCTGCTATGCGCCTCTAACCTGCGCCAGGGCGTGAATTTTTCCATGTCGACATCTTCTGCTATGTGCCTCTAACCTATGCCGGGGGAAACTTTTTCCATGTTGACATCTTCTGCTATGCGCCTCTAACCTACACCAGGGTGTGAATTTTTCCATGTCGACATCTTCTCGCTATGTGCCTTTCTAACTGCTCGCGCCTGTGGCGCGACTTTTCCATGTCGACATCTTACTGCTTCGTGCCTCCAACTTGCGCACTAGGGTGCAACTTTTCCATGTCGAAATCTTCTACTATGCACCTCTAACCTGCACTAGGGTGCAAATAATGTCATGTTTTGAGTTTCTTTGATTCTCATATTCTTCTATTTGTATTTACTCGGGAGGGAGATATATACAACAATTTTAGCGACTCAATGGGATCACTTGCTGCTAGGTAGAAGATCGTGGCCTTTTAGCAATCCATTGGGCATGAAGTCATAAGCAATAACCTGAAACCAACCTGATATATGATCCCGAGCCTGATACCGCAACTCCTTCTCTCGAGAGCATGCTTTGAATCAGAGAAATTCAACCTTGGAGCAATAAAACCTATGCCAAGCACTTAGGGAAATTGAAAGCTAACTACAACAAGACAATTTGCATCCACACTTAGAGGAATTGAAATCTAGGCTAATATTTACAAGGGTAAACCTTTTCCTTTTAGTAGCAATGTTTAAGATAGATTCCATTAACCGGAATCGGGAGTTCTTCTCCATCCAATGTATAGACAATTGAAAGGCATTACTACTTTTACATCCCGTGACCATGTAGGGGCCACTCCAAATGGCATCAAACTTGGAATGCCTTCTTGGTTTTTCTCGATCTTGCATCCCATTTTTGAACTAGGTCCCCTTCCTGGAAGGTCCTTACTCTTGCCTTTTTATCAAACCATCTTTTTACTAAGGCCCGATCCTTCTCAATTATGTCAACCGCATGCTCTCTCGATTTCTTCCAATTCCATCAACTCGGCATACCGGCCTCCATTGGTTTGAACTCGAAAAATCCAACCGCGCTTCATGAGCTCTAATGCAGATAGTTCTAATGATATAGGCAATACTACCTCCTTCCCATAAACCAGACTTGTAGGAGAATTACACCGTAGACCTTTTTGGTGTTATCCTGTTAGCCCATAACGCTGATTTTAGCTTGGTATGCCATGTTATTTGGTTTTCATCTAGAGTCCTTTTGATGATTCTTAGAAAATTATTGTTCATGGACTCTGCACTGTCCATTACCCCCGTAGGTAATAATTTGAAGAGGTGCTCAAGTAGATTCCATTCTTGACAGCCCATTCTGTAATCTTGGAACCTATGAATGCCAATGCATTATCTAATATGATAGTGGCCGGCACACCGAACTTGGTCACTATTCCTTCATAAAAGTCTAATATGTTCGACTCATTTACTTCTTTGAGCGCTACTACTTTGGTCCACTTGGTGAAATAGTCCGTCATGAAGTGAGGATCCACTTGTGGCCTTGGCTTGAGTTTGGATTGATGACCCCGATGAAGTCCAATCCCCATTGCATAAATGGTTGGTCAACCAAAATTGGGTGCAATGGAAGCACTGCTAGTATTTATTTTCCTGTGAAGAGTGCACATTTCTTGCACTTTCTTATCCATGTATAGCAGTCACTGAACACGGTGGGCCAATAATACCCCGCCTTCATTATCTTGAGAGCTATTACTCGTGGGGTGAAATGTCCTCTGGAATATCCATCATGAAAATCTTGTAACACCCTCTCAATTTGACTTGTCCCAATGCACCTCAATAGAACTCCATTGATGTCTTTCTTGAACAAAACACCATCAACAAGCACATATAGAATGGCTTGTAATTTGAAGTATCTCACTTTTTCTTTTTGCTTAATTCTGAGGGCTTAGGCTTACCCGTAGGAAGTGTATCATATTCTGAGTCCAACAAGGAGCGGGCATGTCATCATTTTCCTATTCTTGACCATCATGTAGTACCAAGACAGTCTCTTTTTCATCACCTGCTTCAACTTGCTGACTTGAGGCTAGTTGTTCACATAATCCCTTTCCATGGACCAGCTTAGTGACCTTAATTTCGATGTCATATTCCATGACATAAGTGATCCATCCCGCACGTTTCTCATTCGAGATCCTTGTTTAGAAGGAAGTCTTTGACTCCTACATGAGAGACCAATAATTGGATCTTATTGTTCGAGACTAGGTGCTTGAATTTCGTAAGCTCCTTTCACTACAAGGACATGCTTTTTAATGAAAGAGTACCTAGTTTTTATTCCTCCAAGCCTTGACTGAAGAAAGCAACTAGTTGTTCTAATCCCTCTTTGTTTTGCTTGTACAGATTGCAGAAATTGTGTCTCCACCACCGACGGAATATAGCATGAAGTCGTTGGAGAAGTTTGGATTGACAAGAGTCGAGCTTGAGATATAGCCTCTTTTATTGCCTCAAAACTTGCCTTGCCTTCAGATGTCCACTTAAATGCCATGCTCTTCTTTAACATCAACGTTATTGGCTTTACGAGAGTTATAAAGTTTGGAACAAACCTGCGGACAAAATTGATCCTTCCTAAGAAGCTTTGAAGAGCCTTCTTGTGACTTGGCAATGGTAATGCTCAAATTGCTTCAACTCTTTCTAGGTCAATCATCAACCCTTCCTTTGAAACAATATGGCCTAGAAGTTTTCCTTCGTGAGCCAAGAATATGCATTTTTGGGATTCAATGATACCCCAAATCTTCTACACCTCTGAAATACCTACCTTAAATGAAAGAGGTGATCCACTGCATTTTTGGAGAATACAGTGATGTCGTCAAGATATATTAGAACTATTTTATTAATCAATCCTTTGAATGCCATATCCATTGCCCTTTGGAAAGTGGCTCCAACATTTGATAACCCAAATGGCATCTTCTTGTAGGCATAGGTGTCCCATTTGGTGGTGAAAGCCATCTTGAACTGGTCATCTTCTTTCACCATTATCTAATTATACCCTGAGTAGCCATCTAGGAGAGAGAATCTCTCCGAACTGGATACCACTTACAATATTTGTTCCATTGAAGGAAGTAGGTAATGGTCTTTGAGAGATGCCCTGTTGAGGTCTCAAAAGTCCACACACAACCTTATTTCTCCGCTCTTCTTCCTAATTGAACCAAGTTTGCAACCTAGCTTGAGTGTTTGATCGGGAATATAATGCTTGCCTCTATTAGCTTGTTTAGCTCTCTCTTCATTAGAGGCTCAATGTGAGGGTTGACTGGTCTTTGCTTCTACCTGATGGGCTTAGCATCTGGATCCAATTCTATGGTATGTTGTGCCAACTTCAGATTGAATCCTCTCAAGTCTTCATAGCTCCAAGTGAAGACATATGGAAATTCTTGGCAAAGTCAGTATGAAATCTGATTTCTCCTGCTCAGTGGCCACTTTACCAATTTGAAGTGTTTTGCCTTCCCCAACTGGAATTGGCTCTGAATCTTCTCTCTTGACCTGTATGTTAGCCTTTTCCTTACGGAACTGGTTGTTAGGGTTGAAGATAGACTCCAATGTTACTAAACCCTTGGGAAGCTTGTTTGTCTGCAGCTTGCACTACTTGATCCCCGTACTACTGCTCTAGTTTGTCCTGATTCCTAGCTGAGAATTCAGCCTCTTCTTACAAAAAATTGATGATCTGTTGATCATTCTCAAACACCTGCCAGCTTGTGTTATTATCTGGAACTACTAGCCTCACAATCACATGGATATGTGGTTGTGTTTTTTCCCTTCTGATGTTGTCAACCACATCAAATGTTGCTCCAACTGCTGCGAGCCTATCTCGTGGCTTCATTTTTCTTCCTGGGTATGGACACGATGTTGAAAGCTTCAAAATCCTCAATGAGGTCCCATACCCTATTCTTGTAGTTCTTTAGCAGGTCATTCTTTGTAGCATGTTGTCCCCTGACTTGGTTGATGATTAGCTCACTATCCCCGAACACCTGCAAGTTCTTTATGCCCTTTTTCCTGGCCCAATGAAGTCCATGAATCAATGCCTCATATTCAGCCATGTTGTTTGAATAGGAAAACTGGAAACAAAAAGCTGAAAAATATTTGATGTCTTGTGGTGAAATCAACATTACACCACCTCCAACACCTTGTCTTCTTCTCGAACCATCAAAAAATAGTTTCCAAACCTTGTTGTCATCCTTTTGTTCAAGCTGAATGATGTCGGAATGGGTGAATTTTCATCGTGTACACAATACATACCCAATTCAGATTCTTCAATTTCCTTATATGGGTCAAATTCATGACTCTTGTTTGCCCATTCATCCAAAGTCAAATAAGGAATTCCCTCGACCTTAGTACTTGTTTCTAGATCATTTGAACACTCCTCCTGATCAAAGGCTGAGTAATTTGCATTGATGGGACTTGGCACATGAGGTTCAATATGGAAATTGGCAATTGGTTCTGACTTGATTGTTGCTTTGGCCCCATACCTCATCCTAAAAATCATGTGTGACCAATCTATAGATAAATATCCACTGATTTTTGTAGTGAAGTCTCTTGACAGACACAACGCAAAGAGTGGCGGAAGGTCAATCACAAACACATCTTGCAGAAGTGTAACATTAGGACAGACATGCAATGTTAGGCTTAACCCTTTTATGACCCCAAATATTTGAATTGTATTCCATCTAGTCAGATCTTACTCCTTTCAACATTGGCTCATACTTGCACCCGGTTGATCCACTATTTGCTTCGGCATCATGTAACTACTTGCCCTTAAAATCAATCATGCAATTGTGTACTAGTTTATCTTTAATGACTAATGAAACATAGAATGGAGGGGGTTTCAAAACTTTACCTTACTATCCTCCATGATTCCCTTCAAGTTGAGCAACATTTGTGAGGACCTTCTCTTGCATATGGACCTGCTGGTTTGAAGTTGACCAATTCTTCATGGCAGCTTGTAGAAGATCTCTTTGGCCTGGGATCGCCAGTGATTCCCACATGGAAATGTTCACATGTGTCTTCTTCATTTAATCGATGATGTTGAAAGGGGATGAAGTGTCCTTTTGTTGTCCCTTACTTGGCACAACCTTTTCTGGAGCTTGAACAGGCGCATGTGTTGCTACAATAGGTACCTTAGGCTGATTTTGCACATTTGGAACTACATTTGATCTACTGACCCCTTGTTGTGTAGGAGTGGGCTGAGGAACAACTGGATTAGACGGTTTCCCCTCTTTATACTTCTCTTCTTTGACTGTGTGTTGACAGCCACGCCTTGAAAAGGCTGTTGGTTAACTCCATAGAAGTCTTCCGTTTGCCAATTGGCCAATGTGGTTTCTATTGGAGGTGCTTCTTGTTGTGTTTCTTGCTGTTGATTCCCTGCTTGGCTTGGTTCTTGAGACACACCAATGGTTTGCACCATCAAGGCTTGATTTAGTGC
Source organism: Taxus wallichiana var. yunnanensis (assembly GCA_018340775.1). Classification (NCBI taxonomy): domain Eukaryota; kingdom Viridiplantae; phylum Streptophyta; class Pinopsida; order Cupressales; family Taxaceae; genus Taxus; species Taxus wallichiana. Next base: position 58,428 of record JADAXU010000075.1, on the reverse strand, counting down.
ACCATTGAAACATGCTAACTGATTGTGAGGTAGATTGCAAGGGTAACACCAGTCGTACTCCTGTGCCATGTTGTTTTGTGTTGGAACCAAGGCTCTTGAGGATGTCGTTGCATTTGGATCATACGGTTGAAATGGCCTGGTAGCTTGAGGTTGTCCCTGGTTTTGGTTTTGATTTGTAGCCTGAGCTGGTGGTCTATTTTGTTGGTATGGGGGCCTAGCCTGGTACTGCACTTGAGGCTGATACGGTCTAGCACTTTGAGCTTGCTATCTTTTGATAGTCACCAGCTCATTTCCAAGGTTCTACAGCTATTTCATAACCTCCTGCAATTCCTTTGAAGTATTTGAAGAAGTCGATGCCTCATTATTGCTTTGATTTCTAGGAGTTGGAATGGGATTCAACTCTGGTGCTTGACTGGTTGTAGGATTTCCCATATCCAGATAGAGAGGCATTGGTGGCCTTGGTGCAAGCTTGCCAGCTTGGATCAAACAGTTCTCTGCTCTGATAGCTATGTCATAGGCCCCTGGCAGCGTTGTCCCTCCCATTGATTGGATCATCATGGCTATGTCTGAATTTATAGCCTTTAAGAAATAAAGGAATGCGCCTTTGGTGGTTGGTCTAATGGCTATTGGAATCCTGTCCCATGTCCATTGGAATATGAAGTTGAAATCTGTCATTTGTTCATTAGGAGCTCTTTTGATTATCGTCAATTGTTCCAATAAAGAAAAATTGTCTGCCCTCTCCCCGAATTGGTTGCAAAGAGCTGAACAAAGTTGGTTCCATTAAGTAATAGACCACTTGGCATTAGGATCTCTAAACCATTATAAGGCTTTACCTTTAAAAGATGAAGCCAATAACTTGACTGCAACATCCATTTCATTTATTTCATGGATTGCACATGCATTGGCAATATCCTGGATGTGGTCAATAGGAGTAGTATGATTTTCTCCTGTGAAATAGGGGATATTCTTTAGCGCTGCAACCGGAATCTGATTATGAGAATTTAGGGTGAGTGGACTACTGCCCGTGAAATTGACAAAGGGATTTGGTGGTAGATGTGCCATTATGATTGGCCTAAGAACTCTGGTTGATGTGAGAAAAGGTCTACCAGGTGGAGGTGTAGACAAAGTCCGGTTAGGTGGAGATGGTGATCTTTGTGGTCCTCTTCCTCTCCTTCCTCTACTTGGTGATAGTTGCAAGTAGACAAATAGCCCCTCTTCTCAAGTATCAAACCTGGTTCGAATTCTTCTCATATGCCTGGGAAACTTTTGCTGCTACACTACTAAATTCTATCCCTTCGAGTCACCAGATGTGTTAGAGAACGAGCCTCAAAAGGCTAGATTCTACCAAGTTACACACCAAACCTGACAATATTAAAAAGGATTTAAAACTTTAAAGGACTCGAAGATACTGTTCTTCAATTTGGTATATGGGTCTTATTGTGTAGCTGCTAATCCCTAAAGGTACATGTGAAACTCAGGTCATGCAAGGCAACTTACAAAACTTGAAATACACCGTGTCGGAACTTGGGACATGCTCGACACCTGGGAAAACCTGAAATACTAAAAACTATGAAATTTTGAAATTCAAAATCTCAAAATCTAAGAATACCCTTTTGAATATTATCCACCGATCTATCAACTGGTGAAATTTTAACTTGTTTTGAGCAAGTTAAGCCCTTGAAAATCGATTTCAAGTTCAACTCGGAAGGTGAAAAATCTGAAATTATAAAACTTGCAATTTATAAGTCCAAATTTCTTGAAAATTCCTTCGATCTTATGGAATGACCTCTTGGTCCCACTTTAGGGCATGCCAAAACTATTGATGGCAAATCATAACACCCCCTGAATGTCTGCAACTCAATGGGTTGAGACTCTTGCGATGCGATTGCATAACATGGAGCTTTTCCCAAGTGTGGGACCTTGTGAATTGGGAAAGCTCTTTAGGTGAAGGCCGGTTCCTATTCCTCTATTCAGATGCACACATAAAAATGCAGAGGGTTTACTCAAAAACCTAATCTAACTTGCCAAGGAGACAAGGTAAGAAGATGCATAAAAATAAACCTAGACTAACAAAGGTGATGCATTGAGGAATGAAGAACACCTGTTTTGCCAATAAACACAAACCATTAAAATGCAATGCAAGATCATGCACAGATAACCAAATTTGTAGTGAAAGATCAGGAGGATGCAAATGAACACAGAGAGGGTTGAGAATCATCCATAGACATGCATTATTTTCTCCAAAGATTGATACAATACACTACAAAATGCCAAGAGGCAAAGTTACATTACAATTTTAGATGGGAGGTTTGAACTCCACAAATTCACCTGCCAAAGAGAAGAAGGGAGGGGCAAAACAAGAATGTCCAACCTTTAGAAAGAAGCCCCTCCTTACAATTTATAGGAAGAATGAGAGAGGGAAGAGAGAGGAATTCCAAATCTACCCCAACCACCTCTAGGCTGCATTTAATTCATCTCATTATGGCGGTAGGTGAGAACCCTAGCAAACCCAAAAATGGCGAACTGTATTTTACATTTTTGAAAAACTTTTTCTCACCCAATTAAAGATATCCAGTTATAGTTAGACAAAGGACCTTGTAAGCTTTCCAAAAAGTCCAACCTTGCATGAATCCGAGCTCCCTGTGAAAAGTTATGGCCATTTGAATATCTGGGTCAGGGTTTGCTTCCTATCGTCGGGTGTCAACGCTCAAAATGTTGCACCTCCTGAAGATGTGCCTCGGCACATCCATCCTCATGTCAACATACTCTTACGTGTGCCATAGGTGCTGAAAATTCCATGTCAACATCTTCTACTCTGCGCCTCCAACCTGCGCAAGGGCGTGACTTTTTCCATGTCGACATCTTCTGCTATGCGCCTCTAACCTGCGCTAGGGCGCGAGTTTTTCCATGTCGATATCTTCTACTATGCACCTCTAACCTCCGCTAGGGTGCAAATTTTTCCATGTTGACATCTTTTGCTATGCACCTCTAACTTACATACAGGCGCAAATTTTCGATGTCGACATCTTCTCGCTATGCACCTCGAACTGCGCGCTGTGGCGCAACTTTTCCATGTCAACATCTTCTCATGCATGCACCTCTAACTCCGCACTGGCATGGATTTTCCATGTTGACATCTTCTACTATGCGCCTCTAACTGCGCCAGGGCACGACTTTTTCGATGTCGACATCTTCTCGCTCTGCGCCAACTCCGCGCTGTGCCGCGCGACTTTTCCATGTCGACATATTCTGCTATGCACCTCTAACCTGTGCTAGGGTGTGACTTTTTCCATGTCGACATCTTCTGCTATGCACCTCTAACCTACGCCAGGGCACAAATAATGTCAGGTTTTGAGTTTCTTTGATTCCCATATTCTTCTGTTTGTATTTACCTGGGGAGGGAGATATATACAACAGTTACATTGCATAAGTTTTTGTTAAATTCACATGTTTTCTCCATCATGTCCACACTTGGGGATGACTATGTGAGTGTTCACATTCACACATTAGGAGATGGGCCAAATATTTAAATTGGGTTTTCACAGAGGTAATGTTCTATGGAGATAATGCCACAATATAAGTGACTCTCCTACCGTGAAAATGGTTTACTAATTTTGTGATAAGTATGTCCTCACTCCACCTTCCCCTCCCTCCTCATTGCCTTCATAACCCAAAAAACCTATTCAATTGACTTTAAATACATTCTTTACTACCCTAGTTCAGATATGCCTACTGGGTGCATCTTGGAACCACTTCTATATAAATTTCAAATCCCAATTCATTTAAATAAATAATCCCCATGTTAGTTGGTAGGTTTAGTTTGAAAAACATATAAACCCCAATATACCATGATCCATATGGTAATGGTATTTACACTACAATGGAACTGTTCATCCTACAAGGTAGGGAAGGTTAGGGACATACTAGGACATTACAACATTAACTCTCCTTATACATGTTTATTTAACATGTTGAATATTATAGTTGTTGTGTTGTAAAGATGAATTTAATGGAGTTATCAAAGTCCATGCAATTTTGTCACATTTGTGTTGTAAAACACAATTGAATGAGATTAATTTCTAAATTTTAGGTGAGTATGTTTTCTTTCTTGGCATTCTACTCTCCTCCTAAATATTTCTTCACAATCCATTTTTTTTTTATTTGATTGCTACCACACCTTGATAGGTTTGGTCTCCAATAACATATAAACCCCAATGTGCAATGATCCTTATGCCAATGTGGGTGATGCCATAATTGAAGTTGCAATACTACTAACAAAATGGTTTATTGATTTCTAGAAGAGTATGTTTTCTTTCTCTCCATTTTCCCATACTCCTATATGGATACATAATCCCAAATAAACCCATTAATTACCTCTAAATACATGCCTTATTACCACATGTCGACATTCCTCTTCAATACATCTAGGATTATTTTCACAAATCTAAACCCATTCATTTAGATAAAATATCCCACACATTATTATATTTAGTTTAAGGCAACTATAAAACCTAATTTGATGTATAACGATCCTTGTGCCAATGGGTGTGACACCACAATGAGAAAGTTAAGTCCACAAGAGGGATTGATGTGAGGTGTTGGTAGAAGAAGAAGGGAGTTTATGACCATAACCTCCATTACATAATTCACAAAAGTAAAAACTATATAAATATTATCCTATTAATTGATACACATACTTTTTGCATAAATTATACTCTTTAAAAAAATGACTTTCATAGAATTGTTAAATTATTTGTATTTTTATGAGGATTTGTAATAGAAATGTTAAAATTATTGGAATATATTATATACAATATCATATATTCACTAATTAACAAAAATATAAACCTAGCATGAGTTGTCATTGTAATACAATATAAAATTATTATTATAATTTTTCAATAATTTGTGATAGTACAATGTTGTAAAATACAAGTGCATGGGTGTCTCTAAGTACATCATAATCTATAACAATTTTATTGTAAAATAAATTGAATAGTACTCTCAAAGTACATCAGTTTTTTTATAGTGGTGTTGTAAAAATTAATTGAATGGTGCTCTCAAAGTACATCAAAATTTGTAAAATTTGTATTGCTTGAACTTAACAAAATGGTGATTGATTCGAGCATGTCCAATGAGAGAGAGGTTACATTACCTACTTGGTTGTTTGGTGTTCATTGGGGCTAACATGTGGAAAAAACCTTCATAACAATATCAAGTTTATTGAATAATAATGAAAGAAAAATATTCTCTCCATTTGACCCCAACACAATTAGACCATCCAAAGGTTCAACTTCATTGATAATATAGGGGTATCTTATTCAACTCGATTATGAGGGTGGTATGTTTATGAGTAAATTATCATATATTATATTGGTGCCTTCCTTTGATTATGGATTTCACACTCACAACGATAATGTGTGTTATGAAACTCAAAACCACTACATTATTATAAATGTGCATAAAATAATACACATAATCCATGTACAATTTTTGGAGTCCCTCCCAATCAAAGAAACACAATCCGGATAAATATTTATATAATCTATATGTTTTATAGAACTAACGAAAATAATTTCAATTGAAAAAGTGATATCAATATTCTCATCATTTATTTTTCATAATAGTAATTTTTTTAATATATATATTTATAATTATAATTATAATTATATATATAATTCTAATTCTAATTATATATATATATATATATATATACACACACACACACACACACGCTTTTTAAGAGGGTGGTGTAATTATTACGCCGTAGGCGTTTTCACAATGGGGATTTTTGCGTTTTCGTCAACATGCTTGTGCTGCTCCTGTTCCGTTTTTGGTGCCCACGTTTCAGTCTCCCTGTGCCGTTTGGTGTTTGTCCCGTTTTTGTCGTCGAGGTTGGGAAACACCGTTTGTTTGCTAGCACACTGTCTGTGCCGTTCCGTTTCCCTCTGTTTCTGCTTTCCTGTGTTATTGGTGCCAGGAACATCACGTTGACCCAGTCCCAGGAATTCAAACTCCAGCCTGCTTTTCACCCTTGGCTATTATAATTTCCGCCATGTTTTTGCTGAGAAAACCCACCAGGGGAAAATGGATTTGAAAAGTATGCAATCTACGCACCATCCCCTTCGCTACACAAGATATTAAATTTGCATCACAACTGCAAAGTGATGTTTCAACTGACCTGTTCCAAGGGGAAAAGTCCGCACCAATGACTTATTCTCGATTTCCGAAGGCAGAGATGTGTCATACTACGTCCGCCAAATGCTTCAAATCCTAAATAATTGATATATTTGCAATATTTGATGCTCTGGTCCTCATCAGGCTCTTGGAAGAAGACTGGGCAGGTTTCAAAATATTTTCTTCATTCAAATCCTTCATCTCCAAACTACACTTTTCCTGTTCATTTCAAAAGCACAACGTTGCATAAGAAATATTTGATGCAAAAATCAGAAAAACTACGTCCTTCGTATAGTACCAAGACTTTTCCGTATGTTTCATTTAGTATTGAGTTTTTTCTTTCAAAAGAGCAGACAGAGGATGTAACTCTGGGTTTAGAGGCCAGCCAGTAGCCTTTTATATGCGTTCTTCATTTTCCTTGTTATTATGAGGAGGATTTTCATGGTGATCAGCAGAGCCGCCACCTATCTAGCTTATTGCCCGATCAATTTGAAGCTCGAATAGGGGAAAGGGGACTTGTGGTGAGTTGGGCGCCCCAGAGAGAGATTCTCTCTCATCGTTGTACTGGAAGCTTCGTGACCCACTGTGCTTGGAGTTCAACAATGGAAGGATTGATTAATGGGTTGCCTTTGATTGCTCTGTCAATGCAATTAGATCAGGCACTGAATGCTCGATGAAGTTCCTCGTGTGGGTGGAAGTTGAGAGAAGAAAGTAGGATGGAGACCGAGAGCAAGAGCTCAATAGGGAAGTGATTTCTAAAGCTGTGAAGTGGATAAGGGTGGAAGAAGAAGGTGGGAAAATAAGGTCCAAGGCTTTACAAATGGCAGAATTGTTTACGGTAACACATCCACCTGTGGAATTCAAGAAAAATGCATGCATCACTTCATCAACTAATTAAATGGATTCAAATATGTTTGCAATTATTTTTCTGTTCACTGATAGTGTTTATTATTAAAATGTGATTTTCAAGATATTGTAGAATGTAACTCTTTTCAGTAGAATAAACAAGGCCATAAGATTTCAAATATGTATTATCATGTGGCATTGATTTACAATTAAGAAAGAGTATTTGTGAATTTTGTAGAATTCCATGACGGGAGAAAACTGGAGAAAATATGTTAAAGGGGAGAGGGGGTGGACAGGAGAAATATAATCTGAAATATATACATAAATTGAGAAAATATAGTTTTTATTTGAAATATGAATATACTAAATTTCAAATGGCATATGCCCACCTATGTGTTATTAAAGAAAAGAGATGTTAGTTTACTATTTTTGTCTTTATTTTCACTATCATACTTGGCATAGAATTTCTTGAAATTGTTAAAGAATTTCATGGAAGTTGCATATGTAGTAAAGAGGATCTGAGAATATATATCTGAACTCAATGGGCTATACGTACTTTTTATTTAAATCCTCATGGTATAAAACTCGGTCAAACCAAGTCACATTTTCTAGGTTTAAATTAATCTCTTCCTTACAGAAGGGACCAAGGCCACAAGGCGATATCCTGCTCTATGAAGGTCCAATAAGTTTTTTAACAATCTACTTAGGTATATATATAGCCGAGGATTGTATAGGATCAACATAGTTCATAATGTTTTTTTTTTAAATTTTGGCCTTCTAAATGATGCTTTAACTGAAGTGGTTATTGGTGTTCAAAGTCTTTTTTGGAGGGACTAACTTCTTCCATGCAATTGGTCCTTACGAATAAATTTTCAAAGAAGGATAATTCCTATCATTATTTGGGAGGGTTGGATAGGAAACTACCTTCTTCTATTTATTACGCCATAGGCATTTACTTGCCAGGAGGCACATGCCGCTTGCATTCAGGATTTTCTCCTGCATCATCGATGGCCACCCAAGTTTCAGAGGTGTGTTTATTAATATGCAGTTAGAAGGCATTGACACTTCAAAGTTTGGAATGTGAAGCTTCACCCCAAATCATCATGTGATCGATCTTCAAGGGGTTCAAATCAGGTTTTTGATTTTCCCCTTACATTTGTTTTTTGATTTTAATTTGGTTAATGATATTGCTCAACTTTGCAACTGTATAATATAGTTTTTTTGAGTTTGGCTCGGGAATTGATATTGTAGAACCAGGAAAATAACTAAGTTACAATTTTAAATGTTGCTATTTAGAATTGTTTTTGTTGGGATACGACTGTGTGGAAGAGCATGGCGTTTGTCAACTGTTTGACAAAATTACAGTGTTTTATACTAAATTTCAATCAATAATCGCATATTTGTTTTTTGAATTTATTATCCATCATTTAATAATAATAAATTTAATTGTTTAACATATTTAATATTCAGTTGTGGATTCTTGTTAACTATTTAGAATTGTTGTTATTGTGTGCAACAACATGTTGTTTATGAACCGTTTGACTAAATGCGTTCCCTTTCCATGCACCATTTTAAATATTATATCTCACACAAACTTTGCTATGTTGAACTGTAGTCAAATCCGTGAAGTTTGATTTTTCTAAAATTCCTTTAGAATTTGTGCTATATTTTGTCTTATAACTTGGAATTTGTTCAGAACTTGTTCATACATGCATTTAATTACTTTTGTCCCAGTTAAGTTTTGTGCATTCCCCTGAAATTTTCCACAAGCACGGATTTTTAACCATAATAATATTGCAATATGTCATTTAACTAAATTCCTTTATAATTTCCGATATTGGGTGCACAGTAGTTAAATTTGGGGAAATCTTGTTCGTGTAGGCATTTAAATGATATGCCCTACTCAAGTTTATATTTTTTGTTTCGCTTTTCTCTCATTTTCACACTGTAGTATTTTTTTTAATAAGATGTGGATTGTGTGCAAAGTTTAAATGTACATTTGAGAATTTATTGTTTAGTACGTGTATCGGTTTTTCCGTTTAGTTGGACGTTGTCAGAAATAGTAGAATCTGTAAAAAAATTTGGAATTTGAGGCGTTCTTTCTACCACCATGTTTCATATTGCACTGTTATCCTAAAAAAATGTATTGTATTTTTAAGATGTTTTAGGCTTTTACATTTGATCTGCTCAAAGACTTATGTATGACCTTTTTGGCCTAATGCACAGGAATCTGAAAGTTTTTGGGCTATGCCTTTTCAAAGACAATACTATGTTGGTCCAATTTGCTGCCAACCTTTTTTCCAGCTTTTTCCTCTTTTATGAGAAAATGTTCCTACCCATCAAACTTTGCTTTCTTAGAAGGAAACTCCTCTTTTATTTGTCTTCATTTGTTGTCCTTTTCCTGCACCAAAACATATGATCTTTGTAATAACCCATCTTCTTCTCCTCTTTATGTCCTATTTCTTTTCTGACCTATCTTGCAGCTATTCCCTTCAATTCTGCAATCACTCCCAAGCTCGATATTGCTCCCCAACTCTGTAGAAACAACATGCATCGAGTAACTACTGCTACAAAATTATTCTCATCATTAAAACCATAATGAACAACATTGTTTTGACGATTCTAGAGCGTAACCTCTTCTCTGACCTAAATGAATTAACGGACTCTATACATGCAAAATAAGGTATGGACATTTACATTAAAGTGAAACAATCCAGACAACAAGAAGAATATGCAAAAGTAGTTCTTCAATAAAAAGAGTAGACGTATAGCATGGCATCATGGATGACCTTTGTCATTGAGTATTCCTCATTAACATTGGTGAGCTTGCTTTGTCATAAATGTAAGATTCCATGTATGATTGGTAATATTTTATTTATCATTAATCTCTAAACTTTAGTTAAATTTGTGTTCGAGTATGAAAGGAGTGGTTGAATATAGATTCTTTTTTAAATGTGTTCTTAATTTATCCAATACATTTCAGAGCTACTTTCAAATGTATGACAATTGAAGAATGTTGCAGCAAGATGATCTCTTACCAAATATGACTCTACGCAATACTATAATCATCAGAATGAATGATCTTTAAGCAATACTAGTCGATAAACCTGTTTAGTTTTATAATTTTTTGGAATTAATCCGTCATTTGAAAGAAGAGGAGTTTGCAAATCGTAAAATTGCATCCTGAATCCATGTATGAGCTACTAATAATATGGTATGCAAATATTAAAACACAGTAATTCATTTGCTTGACATCTCTATATCCTTACCATCATATTCTAGTATGTTGATAGTATGATTTGCAAACCTATTGTTCTTTAAATTGTACAAATTCCCCACCTTTCCATACTATTTTTAAAATGTAAGTACAACTTACAAGTGTCTGGACTATACAATTATTATTGCTGCAAAAAACACTCTCCCAGCCATGTGCTAAACATTGCATATACTACATTTTCAATGAAACTTAGATAATGGATACATTATCTTATTTATTACGGTAAATCAAATTTACAAAATAGTTTAGTTTTACAATTCTCAAAATATTTATAGTCTTCTTATGCTGCTTTCACTACACTTACATCCAACAATTCTGGCATAACATATTGTTCAATTAAAAACTTATTTACTGTTATTGTTGTTCGCCAAATTTGAATTCCATCAACAGACTCCAGCACTCATGGCAGTCCATGAGACCACATCTGTTTGGGTGATTGTCCACATGTTGTTCTAATTATCCCATTTTAGCACACACATGGAAAACAAGAAAAACGGTTGTGCAATTTTTTATAAAAAAGAGGAGGGAACCAAAGACAGAGGATCAACATCGTACTGATATTTACATTTAATTTTTCCCTTGGAATTTAATGTGTTTTATTGACAGATAATTTGGCAAACAATTCATGTATACATAATGTCCAATCAGCACAGTAAATAAAAACACGTGTGTATGGCATTTTGTCAAACAACACACATACACGAAGCATATTGGTCCATAATCATGACCATCAATTTAATTCCATAGTTATGTTCTTTAATTTGTTGTAAAAAAACTTTGCCAACATGTAACATGATCAACAATTTAATTCCAGAATTCAGTTCTTTTAGTACCACAACTAATCTTATGCACTTTTAAAAGTTTTAACTTGTAGTATTAATCACAAAACCCAAACTGCATTTACAAACACTGTATGAAACAAACCAAGTATACGACCACCTCAACATACAGCCTTCCCTACAATCCTACACGGCGTATATTTGCTCCCCAAAAAGGGAGCAACTGCTAGTAATAAATACCATATAATTTAATAGTTTCCTTCCATATGCGAGTAGTGTTTTCAAGAACATAAAGTATTGTTACTAACAATTATGTTTTAAAAATTGATTGATTGGGTTTTATTCCTACCATCCCAAGAATCATAATATTAATAAAGAACTTACCTTCATTATATTTATTTGATATTCAATGGGATTTCAATAAGGGGTTTGAAGGAGGGAGGGGGTTACGGTCACAATCCCTTATATAATTCATAAGAAATATAAATCTAGTATATTGTCTTGTATTAACAATGTTATTAATAAAATATTTAAATATTTTTATTTAGTAGTTGAAAAGTGAAAATGGTCACAATATGCTATATTAAAAATTATTCACTAACTAAGAAAATAAAAAGCTAACCTAAGTTGTCATTGTAATACAATCTATGAATATTAATATCATGTTTTTGAAATTAAAGCATTGAAATTGTAATTTTCACACACACACATAATTTTTATTTATTTATATATATATTTCTTTATTATATATAAACACTTCCTATGTGTTACAAATAAATAATATAATTATATACTACTTTGATGATGTAATATTATTCTTCTATAAGGAAATCAAGAATTGTACAAGGGGGATTTATGTGAGGGGTTGGTGGAAGGATCCTACGGGTTATGGCGTTATTTCCCCTTACATAATTTAAAAAAGTAAAAATTATATATATATATATCTTAGTCCTTGATACATTTACTTTTTTAGCATATATCATACTCTTTAAAACAATATTATTCTTAGAATAGTTAAATAATGTGTATTTTAATGGAGATTTGTAATAGAAATGTGAAAATTATTAGAATATATTGTATTCAAAATAGTATATTCACTAATTAAGGACATAAAATTTAACCTAAGTTGTCATTGTAATATAGGGTAAAGGCATGATAATGTGTTCCACTTGGTGGGTAAAATCCTGATCCAAAATGGATGGTAAGATAATATTTAGGTGGGTTAAGGTGAACCCCCTTCGCTTAAAGGGGGTTTAGATGATCCTCCTTCAATTGAAACCATTTTTTATATATTAACTTGGTGACTCCAAAGCCACCACTTTTTCCCTGCTCCCAATAGGTTCACCCAAATGTAATTTCAAACTGACCAAAGAGGTAATTTTCTTATTTTTTTTTGTTTTGTTTTATTTTTTTTTTTTCAATTAAAAATGGTGGGGGTAGGTTTTCAAAAATAAATTGAAATTAATGTTAAAAACATGAAAAAATGACTTTTATGGGTGTATGTTATTGTAAAATGCATTCTAAATAGAATTTTAGTTTAATTGTTTTTAGTTATGACATCATCTTCCTAAAAATATTTTGCATATATTTATATGAGCGAACTGAAATTGAGATTGGTAAAATTGTATCTATATTTCAAAATCGATAAAAAATGGGCAATATAAAATTCATTGCGAAAAAATATTGAAAGACCTAAAAAGATACAATTAGACTTGAAAACCTTCAATCCTTTCCAACCTAAAACACTGCAAAATTTTATCAATGAGCTAAAATCTAGTGCGACAAGTGATGTAGGATACAATTATGTTATAAACAGACTCAAAGATAAGGAATTTGTTTGAAGAACGTGTTGGACGGGATATGTAGGAAAATGTAAAATCAAGGGATATTATGCTAGAAAATGTGCATGTCACCTTTGTGCACCATTGATTTAACTCAAATTTATGGCCTTCTAAGGCCAATTTCCTAACAATGTACAATTACCTCTATACTTTATTATCATGTTATATGATGAAGTTCACCTTAACCTAATGGAGAACTAATTATATATTTATGGTTATCTCGGGCATGGGCATGGGCATATCAAGTGCTAGGTAGCATATCAACATGAATTACATCCTCCTGTTGGTAATGTGAGACAACTTATGGAGAGGCCATGACCTTTCCTTGGTGGCTTTAAGGATGTTTCGCACCTCTTATACAAATTTCATGTGAGGGGGAAATAGAGGGTCTTGGGATCATTTTTCGTGAGACAAAACTTATATTCTACGAATTTGTTGGGAAATGTTTACAGAGTCGAGATTTGATGACACTTTGTTAATAATTTCAACCAAGAACGTACTAGGTTGTACACTCATGCAAAATTTATATCACCTACTGAGGTGGACGTAGTTATGGATATTACATAGTTACATCGAGTAACACACATTATGTCTCCCAATATATTGCATTTATATGAGGCGGTCTCAAAGGACCATAATATTCCATTATTAGGGGTGCTAGATTATTTGAAGTAGAGGGATACTAAGGGAAGCACATCATCTATTCAGGTGTAAGGGAAAAGTACCGTAACATGGACATCTAGACCACTTTTGTTGTTATTTTGACACCATATGTTTAAGATTATACTAATCTAGTGTATGCAAATTTAAACATAAAGTTAATTGATATTAAGTTTCATTATTGATTTAAACAATATAACTATTCATATTTATTTAACCTTCTAACATGAAATATTAAAATGTGTACTTGTGTGTTTAGATTTTGGCACTCTTTCATGTAGGTGAGCGGTTTGGTGCTTTGTAGCCCACATACATTCCCTCTATGAGTTTTTCAAAATTCTTACATGTGTTAGGTCCAGGATTTTATCCTTCAATCGATCTCACCACTATAACTCTTGGGTCAATTAACACATCATCCATATTTCCTGGTGTAGATGTCATGGATTGTGAGACCATTGATGGTGGCATCCACACTAATCACATTCAAACACATTCATATATATATAGTGTTTGAACTAATAAATCTAAATTTTAATTTGAATAATGTTTAATTCAGAATTTTGTTTATCAACTTCTTACATTTGATTTGTTTTTGTTTCACAGGGAACTATTGGACATAGATTTTTACATAGTACATATCTTCATGGCATTCCCCCACATATAGATACTAAGGTAATCGATTTATTTGTACAATATACTCAATTATTTGAAAATATTTGAGAATTTTGGTCATATTTTAATATAATATTAAGTATATGTATCTAATGTGTACATTACTTTTAATAAATGTAGGGTGTAACAAAGTGTAGCCAAGGATCGATTCTCACCCTATTACATGGCGAAGATTATATATGCATGTTGTTTTCATGTACATGTATATAGTTTGTACATGAGAGACTATGTTTGTATGTACACATGTATGTATTTGGACACATGACTTGAACATGTATATATAATTTTGGAACATTATTTTTATATAGACATTGATTATGTACAAATTGATTTTTATTTTATGTTCAAACATTGTTAAATTTACATGTATTTTGTGTATATATGTTTAAATTATCTCTTTATATAAAATTAGAACCTAAATTAAAGTAAATATATAACATGAAATAACGAGGGAGCTTATCTTATCTGAAACAATATTTTCACATATTCCTATATTTTCTCAAATTCATATATTCTTTTCTAAAAAGTATCTAATAATTTCAAACCTAACTACCTTCATTATTCTCTTTCTCAACAATTAGTCAAATGATAAGTTTAGATATCAATCATCATTATCACTATATATTTCATTTTAATTATGATGAAAACTTCTCTGAACTTGAATAAGTATTTTTGACCTCTAATTCATGATAATAGCCAAGATGGATATACCACGATATTGAATCTGGATTGTGTACTTAAAATAGTCACAGTGATGATATTCAAAATGTTAAAGGTATCCACCCCCTGGTTTTTGCAAATTAAACTTTGATGGGGCTTCCAAGGGGAACCCCAGGCTTTAAGGGGCGAGGTATATCATTCAAAATGAATAAGGTGAATTCGTTAGTGCTAGATCCTTCCACCTTCAGGAGAGGACATGTGTAATCAAGCTGAGGCGAAAGCCTTCCTTTTCGACATTAAAATGACTGTGGATTGTGGATGTTCTCGCCTTCACATCGAGGGAAACTCACAGATAATAAGAAAAGCCATCATTTCTGGTAAGGCCTCCAATTGGAATCTAGACTTCTATATATCAAACGCCCTTTTTGGCTGGCCAAATTGGACACTTGGAATATTGGGCACGTATACCATGAGGCCAACATAGAAGCAGATCATTTAACAAACAATGGGGTGATACAGGTAAATGATGTCAAAATATCTAATGATCATTCTTTATGGCCTGGATTGGCCGCCATCTTGGAAAGTGATGCGTATTTAGGAATGAGTAATCCGCTAAGCGCCGACAAGTGGGAAGTTCCTTTTATTGAGATCACGGGCCCTTCATTCTCACGCCCCTCATTATTCTCTGCTTATGTTCTTTCGTGAGTTGCTTTGTATGTTTTAATGGCTTTCGTGCCCTTCCCTAGCCTGTATCTCTGAGGCAAGACACAAGAAATGGCATTTTACGACCCTGTTTCCCTTGCCTAGTTGAAGGAGGTCTTTAGAATTGCTTCGAGCTGTGTAGGTAAGGACATTAAACACATTGTAGGGGAAAATTATTTACATGGTCATGGCCATCCAAGAGTTAATGTGGAGATTGCGTCGGTCTTCGTGTCACATCTGCTGCTAATTGAATGTTGATAGTTAGCCACTTCATTTTCTCCCAGCTGTGTGGAATTTCTGCATGACTTCTAGTTCTCTGCAGGTTATAGAGGTCATTGGTTCGAGCATGGCAGTGAAAGAACTCGTGATTGAATTGGAAAACCGCAACAGAATCCTATGGCAATTCTCGGTGACTGTCCACCAAAAGTGTAGAATGAAAGGATCTGAGGCAGCCTATATCTCCCCTTTGGATTTGGACAAACTCGATGCGCCCATTGGTCCTATTCCCCTAAGGGTTGCCCAGCTCAGAAGTCTAGGCAGATCCTCCTACGAATTCCTCTTGAAGGCGGCCAGGCCTGGCAGAGTGGTTCAACGATTCAGTGACCATTAAAAAGAGCAGAGGAAGTTGCAGAGGACAAGCGTGTGAAGGAGGAGGTGATCGAAATTTTAGACCAAGTTATCTCTTATAGCTCAATGTGTGTATAATACTTTTTGTGGCTTTTGAACTATGCTTTACATAAGTTCCATGACCCCAAAAAGTTTTTCCTTAGACTACATTTTAAAGTTAAAATGAACTTATGTCGAGAAAATGTTACAGTATTGTTCATACATTAACTCTTTTAAAGAAGTTTGCATGATCTATGGGATAATAATGGTTCAAATAGTTTGAAATAGACATGCTTGAAGCTTAATGAATTAGTTATTACATGAATAATTGAATTAAATTTCCTTCCTTCACAAAAAACTACATTTTGTTCATATATGTAAAAATGTAATTTCATTCTCATCTCTCGATGACATGGCATCTTCTGGGAAGCTTCACATTGGAAAAACCATCAAGTATATTTGCATTTTGTGCAAGGATGCAAAATACAAATATTACCTTGACACTCGATATGGAATATACTTTGGAATATTTTAAGGAAAGAGCGGGGCTGCTTTGCATAATTACACTTTTATAAAGTGCACCCCATATGCAAAAATGCAAACTACACCCAAATCCCCACACCCCGAAAAGGACACATGTCATCATAACGACACAAGATGACAAGTGAGCATCTCATGAATATTTGCACTTTACAGTTTCGCACTTCATGCAAAAGTGTAAACTACATCCAACCCACGAGGCTCGAAAAGGACACATGTCATCTTATCGATGCAACTCGATATCGGGTACCCTATTTGACTTTGTAGTTTTGCACTTTTTAGTTAAATACAAAAATACAAATATGACTCGAGATCTTCTCCCTGCCAAAAGGACACATGGACGGTTCTCATTCAAATGAGAAAAGGTAGAGATCAACAACTGAGATTGAATACAATGCATTTATGGCTTCCACCATTAATGTTTCTCACATGAAAGGATTATAGATTTGAAATTTTGCTAAGTATTTCACACTTCTACTTTCTCACGATGAAATTAAGCACTCTAGAGCCCTAAAATCACAAATTTGGATTATGAGATTGAAGCAGTGGATTACAGAGAGCGGTGTCTTGGAAATTGAAGTAATCAACATGCATATGTGACTGGTATTCTGAAGGAATACACAAACACGGGTAAGTCTCTCAGAAAAAATTTTAAAGATTGCTTAAGTTTTTTTTGTTCATAAGGGTTTTTAAGAAGCATCCATGGTTTTCATTTCTCCTCCCACACTTGGTCCTTCCCTTGATTCCCATAGTACTTGAATAACCAATTACCTTCGATTACAAAGAAAGATGAAGATAAAAGAAATTGGAACCCCGTTACTTCATATATTACAAGCAATTTGGATGAAGTAATGAGACACCAACCTAGGGAATGTTGACCTAGAGGATTTCTACAAAGATTGTGTGCTCCCAATAGAAGTGATCACATGGTGGTAATTGATGCTAGTGGTATTGCCTTAGCTTCCACTTTCCCACCCTCAATACATTTCCCATAATTGGTATGGACTTGTGCTGAAAACTACAATCTAAAACCAAGGAAGTATTAGATGGAAGTGGTGCTAGAGTGTTCTCTCATTGTCACTGAGACATTTAGAATAATATTAGGATTACCCAAAGTTGAGAGGGAAGTGAAAATTGACATACAATCAACACAAGGCTTGTGGAACACCAAACATGTAGAATATACCAAAAGTATGAATAATCAATTGTTAATAAAAAATAGAGGTTCTTCTACTAGAGTCCCAAAAAAGTTAGTTCATTCACACTTTGTGGAAGAGGTTAAAGACCTCATCACTCTACTAAGTAAAATTACATGCTTAAAAGTTTCTTATGAATTCCAAGAGTGGATGATGAGTTATATCCACTCATTCTATTTTAGTACTGAGAAGGTTTGTTGGGAAAAATTTATAAGCACATCTATCCATGATCAACTTATAAATATGGTTGTAAAATTAAAGAGGCATTACAATCAGTGTGAATTTTACATGATGTCTTACCTTGTTTATAATATTGCATGCCACAAGGAACTCCTTGAATCCCAAGAATGAAATATTTCACTACCCATAGGGTGTATGATGTATACCCTCAGTTGAACTTGGAGAAGCATAAGGAAATTTTAGAAAGATAAATGATGCTTTCTTTGCACCCATTATATGCCTTTTCAAACCAGAATGGGAAACAATTTAGAATATCTACAGCTTCCAAAAAAGGAAATCAATGATTATGGGTGCTACTTTATCTAATTCAGATTCTTTACTTACATAAGAGTAAGTGGTTTCTAGGGGCACCCTTACATGTTTCCTAGATATCTATAGATGAAAAATGGGAACTTTTGGAGCTCTCAAGGAAGTTGGAAGAAGTGCAAAAAGCTAATAGTTGGTAAACACAAGACCAATATCAAGTTCCCAATCACAATAGGGAGGTACACATGCACAACAATCATAAAGGCCAAACTTCTAGATGAAGAGATGAACAAACTAGAGATGGAAAAGTTTCAGCCAAGGCCTAACTATGATATCATATGGGTGATGAGCTCAGTCCTAGGAAGTTCATATGAGCATGAATCACATTATGAATATTTTTGGATGAATTGCAAAGATGAAGAGGAAGTTAGACTAAGAGACTTCTCTAGAATGACTCTACAACAGGTGATTGATTACAAAATTACAGTTGTACCTCAAGACTTTGTAGATGACCAACAAGTAGTGAGCCAATATTACATTGAGATGAATTTGGAAGGAAACCAATTGAGCCACTTGATTGGAATCAAAAGGAAACAACAAGACTACATACTATAATTGCACATGTAATGAGGAGGACATTGACATGGTTAACAAGAAAAGGTTTGGATTTTCTTTACAAAACACTAAGGTACTACAAGAGTACAAGGCTACATGAATTATTCAGAAGATCTTCCTCCTTTGAAGGAAGGAGCAAGCCAAATGGATCCCTTGGAGGGAAAACACCTCATCTTCCTTCCAAGAAGCCAACCAATAGAATAATAGAGGAGTGGACTGTTGCTACAAGTAAAACAGTACCTCCATGTCCCTCTTGACCCAAAAGGCTGAGGAGATACTAATGAAAACCATGAAGGATGCCCCCATCACTCAGGTTGTCCCACTGCAGGACTAAGGTAGCAGGTGCTTCAAAACCTAGAACTCATGTGGTAACTTTTTGCTAGGATCTTCTAGTAAAGGCAAGAGAATGAGGGGTCTCTTACTTGATATTGACCCAAAGATCTTAGTGTAAAAGTGGTGAAGAGAAAGAGGAATCTGGTCTCAAGTATTTTGAAAGAACTAAAAAGGCTAGGGTTATATACCCCTTGGAAAGAGATACCACTAAGACCTCAGAGGCTAAGGAACATCCCAACTATGAGAGGACATGGAAAATAAATTGAGGAACTAGAGGTGATTGAATCAATTCCATTAGATGAGGTGCAAAAATCTTATTGCAACATTGGCTCATGAAGGAGAAAAATCACAAGTTGAAGTGATTGATTCAGTCCCACTATATGAGGTACATGAAGCTCTTATTGCAACACCAACTCAAGAAGGAAAAATCCAAAAATTGAGATAGTTGATGTGGATGAAGAAAAAGAAACACATGTACCAGACTCTATTGACTTGGTACAAAGTTTGGAAACTAGAAAAGAGGTTGATGTTACCCCTTGGGCATCCAACTAGTGGAAACCTCATAAAATACATGGTGAGGAAGTAAGTACAACAATTCAAAGTATGCAACAAATTGAAGTCACAAGTACCCACAACTAAAACATTGCCACTTAAGTTAAAGGTCTACAAAAGAATCATTTATGGAAGTAATTGTCTTCACAAAAGTACAGCCTCAAGAAGAGGAAAATACCACAACACAAGAAAAAATTAAATTCTCTTGTTGACCCCATGGAAGAAGCATTGAAAAAGGTCAAAAAAGCTATTACAATTCATGAGGTGTCTACAAGCAAAGGAGAACAAGCAAGTTGGTGATGAAATTCAAGAACCAACTCCTACAATGGTGCTAACTAAGGAACTTACAGTTGATGAACAAAAGAAGGGGCATGAAGGAACAAGTGCATCACATATTGAATCAAAGGAAGTAGTGGTGAGGAATGAAGTCCCACAAATACAGTTTCCAGTTTCAGAGGTCCCTCATGCTTCTTCTAAGGAAATTGTGGTTTATTATAGCACACCACAACATGCACCACAACCTCCAAAAGGGGAAATGCCCTATAACAGGATGGTTGGGAGAAATGCTCCCAAGGGAAGAAAAGGAAAAATCAAGTAGAGACTATTAATATTGAAAATGTTCTATTTTCAAGACCCACAAGATCCCCCAAGAAAGCTAAGATACTATCCAAAACCCATGTAGATCCTCAAGGGCACATGACATTGGAGATTTCCACCCCCAAAGGAGATATACTAAAATATGAAATTACAATGAGTGACTATCAAGTTACACATATTCCATTGGGGAAGCCAACCACATATACTTTGAAACAAGAGGCTACAATGGCCCTAGGGGGCCTTATCCAAAAATTGACAAGGATAAGGAAACCAAAAAGTAATTAAGAGAAAAGGTTGATGTTCTATCAACCTATGTAAAAAAATGAAGAACCTCTTTTCCAAGGACATGAAATTTCCACTTCCATAACCCCAGAGGCCTTAAATGCTAGCAAGAGATGAATCAAATGTCATAAATAATCAATGCAATGCCACAAAAAAGTGGAAGGAAGAGTTGACCAAAAAAAGGCACAAAATCCATAAAAACACTTTGAGATGTACAAAAATCTCTAGAGAATTGGATTGGTGGAAGAAACAAAGGATCAAATGGAAAAATGTAAGGATGAGCTCAGTTATTGGGAAAGAATTTTACCTAAACTTGAGGTAGTGACTCAAATGGATGACCAATTTGGTAGAAGATGAAGGTATTATTTCCTACTAACCAAAGAATAAAGCAAACATACTTATGAAGGAGCCATCCAATTAAGAATAAAAATTCTAAATTAAAGCATCATGTATTCACCACAATGAGAGATAAGGCATAGAGACACATTGATGACCTAGATTCTAGGATTGGGAAAATAACACCAATTCTTGATCAGATCACATCATCCAAACATGAATGTAGATGAATTATATATGAAAATTTCATCAAAAGCATCAAAGGAAAAAGGATCAGTAGATAGATCATTCATGTTTCTCGGCGAAGAAATATTCTACTCATTAATTCTAGAGGAGGATGTCCATTTGGAAGGAATAATATCTAAGTTGATTAAGAAATTGAGGAAGAATAAAAGTGTTATAAGTAAATTGAGAAAAACTATTAAGAGAACATGAACTTATATTTGAATTTCATGTTGGACCTGATAGTGAGTTCCTTATTAACATGTTCACAAATTTGATTATAAAAGAAAAATTGAGTGAATCAAACAAAATGCATCAATTAAAGTGGATGAATTATAAAATCAATCATATATAAAATTGTAACATATGTATATACTATGTAAAAAATGGGGATTCTATAGGGGCCCCTACCCTTGGAATCTATATTAAAAATTTTGTATACATTTGGCAAAAAATTTGTAACTAGCATATGTTAATTAATGACTACAAATTCCTCTCTATAAGGTAGGAATACGAGCTAACAACTTCTTTTTCCTAAACTCAAATTCCTTATGATCTTGAGCTCCATACACATATTGTATATCTCCTACTAAATCATGAGACATACCCTTATCCATAAGCTCCTTAATGCTTTCCCTTGGGCCTTCCAAAATCCCAATCAATTCCAATTTCTTCTTATAAGATGAAGCCCATTCAAGAAGGTTGAGCCCTCCTGTCAGATACATCTTAGTACCTCAACAAACACCAATTTTAGAAGATGTAGATGGATTGGGAACATCATTTGGTTTTGTAGGAACAAGATTGGGTGCATTAATAGGAACTACGAGACCCTTTTAGATTGGGTGAGGGCATTAACATGAACTATTAGAGGTGAAGGCCTTTTGCATTTCTTTAGTGGAGGTGAAGGCATTTGAGGTAAGAAAATTCACTAGAGGTGAAGGCACTACAAAATTCAATGGAGAAGAGGGAATTGCAAAAATTTTTAGAAGAGAAGACTTCACTAGGCCTTTTCAAGGACAACAAAACCTTTTCTCCAACTCAACTAATTTGTGAGAAAGTGAGGATATATCCTCTTGAGGCTCTGAATCAAATACTATAGGAGCATCAACTGGGATTTATTTCTCTGCCAATTCCTCGGTGAAGAATGTAGGGGATATATGAATGGTGTTTTTATTGATAGTTGGCCTACAATGGATCCAAAACTTCTTTAATTACTCAGGAACTATGTAGTCTTCTAGGTGAAAAACAAATGGTGAAATAAGATATGGAACACAAAAAAAGGGAGTCATTTTGATGAGTTTCCTCATCAAATCCAATTCAAATTATACAGGGAGTTAGTGGTCCTATGGGCTCCTTTTTGATCTTCAATCAAGAAAAACATCCTGATGAATGCTTCACTTCGGACCAAGAGATTAAAATTGAATGCAAAGTTTATGAGGATAGATCTTTCAAATTCCTTCCAGTTCCATGTCCTCCATTTCTCAAATAGGGGATGTCACCACTTATTTCATAAGAAATTCCACTTATAATCCTACAAAGAACTTGCAAATTCATAGGAAGTAAGTGATAATTTATAAGAAAATAATCCTAGGAAGTTTATGTGAAGTATCATGTCAAGATTAAATATAGGATCAATTTGAATGCTCGACATGAATTGAAAAAGGGGAGAGTGAAATGATATCTGAAAAAAGTGTTCCTTTGGTCTATTAAAGATCTTACACGAGGAAACATTAAATTCAAATGGTTACCCATAATCATTCCTCTCTCAAAATATTTTCCAAAAAGGTAAAAATCAAATCAATTGAAGGAATGATGTTTAGAGAGATAAACAATGGTTATGACTAGACACATGAGTGATTGTGATAGGGTGAACAAGACAGAAAGACATCTATAACACAAGCTAACTACTTTGCACATGTCCACATCTGCAACAAAAAAGTAAAAATGATTCCAAAGTTGGTAACCAAAAATAGAATCTTTAGTTGGACAAGATGCCTTCCCACTTTGATGAGAGCTTGGGATCCTTTATGCTAAAAGGAAAGGAATATTCTCTTGCTAATTTTGGGGAAATTGAAATGTGAATCCATGAAGTTTTTGTATAAATATGAGGGCATGTCCTCATATCAAAGGGGGTTAGTTTTCTATTTGAGAAGTTGAAAGAAAGTAATGTAACTCTACATGTTTCCATTTTCTTATATGGAATACATATGAACTTTGAGTTTCAAGATTTTGTGTCAAGGTGGTTGCACTATACAACCATTAAAACATTGAGGGCATTTAATTCATGTCCCCTTGTCAAGAAATTGAAAGTTTGAATGAAATATGCCTACTTATGATTCTAGTTTTGTGTTATGGATCTTGTATGTTGAAATTTGATTAATGAGTTATAATTTTTACTGCAATTTTGTGTTTATTGCTTCTATATGTAATACACTAAATCAAATTTCTGGTAAGTTACATCTTTTGGTCACTAAATCAGTATTTCTTTGTAGCATTTACTTTGTACAATATCTGAGGTGGTTATAAAACCCTGTTGTAACCTATTGGTTAAATGATTTTTGTCATCCTTTGAGTGTATCTTTGGCGTATGAGAATAGAGCAATAAATACTTCATTAGAGATCTTGCATAAGATTTTATGTTAAGTGTTTTAAAGATTGTCTTGAAAATATTTGCAGCAAGTTGAGTATCAATGAATGCAAATATTTTTGTTTAAAAAATTATTACTACTTAATCATATGTTCTTTACTTTCCAGATAACATGTTGTCATGGTAGTTGTTGATGCTTTGTTGTAGGAAATCAACCATCATTTACTCCCCCTCCTTTACAAATCAAACCTACTATATTTTCCCCACACCATCACACTTCCATCTAAAGATCCATTTACCACCCTGTTGTTCTATTTCTAAGCATCATTGAAGACACTTCTTCATACCCATATTCCCATCAAAAGTGATGCAAGAACAACTAAAATTTGTTGTCTCTAGTAACTTGTGTCTGATGCACTAAGTATATATGACATTCTTGTGACAAATCTTGTGAGTGAATGTTATATTCATGGCCATGCTTAGCTCAAATTGACCCACCATTTGACAAATTAAGAGGAATTAAGTGCAAATTATCCTCTCTCCAGTTCTAAATAGAATTCCAGACACCTCCTTGGCTAGTGAAACGAAATGTATCACACATTCTGTCATCCTCTAAGCCTTCATATTCTTTGAAAGTATTGTCAAGCCCCAAGGGGTGTAAATTTTGGAAGCAACACCTTACAAGAATGGTCAAAATGAAAACTACCATTTTCTAAGGGCTTCCTACTAGAGTTTTTATAAGAAAGAAAGAACAAAAATTGCATATTTGGCCTCCATATTAGTATCACATATACCCATACATACTAATTATATTTTCATGTTATTTTAATATTGCTTATGGAGCTAAGATCTAATTTTTGAAAATTGTATCTTATAAATTCAAATAACAACAGGAAAATATGGCTTCAAGTATGTGATTCTTCTCATATCCTTATTTCATCAATCATGGATATAAATTACATGATTTAAAGAATATTAATTTACTATACTCACTATCTAGTTAGTTAGCGTATGGAATTAACAACATTTACTTGGGAGTTCTACCCTTATAATAAAAATGGTTAGATAAAAATCATTTGACATAGTTAGGTTTGAAACTATTGCTACTAAGGTAACATATGACCGACTAGATAATGAGATTAACATATTTATTTTATCTAAAAAAGAACACTTAAAGAAAAGGAAAAATGATAATGGATTTTAAAACACAAATGATGCTAACAATATAGGAAATTTTATAGAACAAATCAATTACAAAAAGTCATTCCACACCACAAAGAGAAATAAGAAAAATTACTAAGTTTAGTCGAGTAAAAATAGTTATTAAAGCATTCATTTGATTGTGACATGATTTGTGTGCCTTGAAAGTAAGTGAACTTGATCTTTCAAGAGAGTTTCCCGAATATTATTCAAATATATCTTCTATCTAATGAAATATAACACCACCATGTAAGTATAAAATGAATATTTTAATACCTATATGAGTAGGTAATTAAATTAGAAATGTTTTTCTTTGAGATTGTATAATTTGTTTGTTGGTATAACTCAAGGTAGTAATTCATTTTGAACATGGAATTGTGGATCAAAATGAGTGAAATAAATAGTACTCACTTTTCTATCATCCATTCATTTTAAGAATTGATTAAATTTGGATGGAAAATATCACATTTAATTAATCCATAGTTGTATATAAGTATTATATATTATATAGATTTTTAACTAATAACACAAGAGACCCTAAGTTACATATTGAGTATGATTTATAGTAACAGAATTGTAACACCCCCAACAAATTTTCATGTATGAACATCATATTCTTTAATATGATTATTTGTTCCATGTAAATGATGTTGAGTGAATCCCCAAATTGTAAATATATGAAAATTAATACGAATAGAGGTCCATTTTTACAATAATATATTATAATATCATTGTTATATAATATAATATATGAAACCTATTTATGGTAATTCATAGCTACATATAGGAAACTATCTTGGATGTGAAATTTCATAATTTATGTGGTTTTCATAAGATTTACCCATGTGGACATAATATTCATTTCTTGTATATAGGGTAGCATGATTATAAAGAGGGTACATAAATAATTTCATTTATTTATTGGGTCAGATAACCATAATTATTATATTCTTAGATAACTATGCTAACTATGTGAACATTCTTAGACAACAACGATAAGCTTTATGTGAAGATTCTTATATGACTATTTTAACTACATTATTATATAACTATGTTAACCACATTATTAAAATTAGTGTTATACTTAACATGAGTATTATTGTTATTTTAATCCTTATATTTAATGAAATCTAACAACACCATGTAAGTATAAAAATCCACTCAAAATAGTAAAGAACACCAATTCATAATTTGATAAATTGTAAATTAGGGAATTTTGCAAGTGAATTAGGGAGATGGAAATATATAGGTAAAGAAACTATCAAAGGAATTGTTAAACTAATATAGATGGAAAGTCATGTATGTTTTCCACTTTAAAATATAGGCCAAATATTTAATAAGCACCAATAAAGTTGATTAGGGTCAATATATGAATGGGAGCATTATTAGGACTCCACTAAAATAGGTAAAGCTTGTGATCAATATGTAAATATTAGCAACTAGAATCCTACGATAAAGAGTAAAAAGGGAATTGGTTTTAGAGATATTAATGGGTCAATTATAAACTTGTATTGAACTCACCAATATAAAATATCTTATAAACCATGCATATCAAAAGGTGATGCCTAATATTATAAGTAATTTGAGTTTGCATGTGTAATATGCTAGATAATACCAAGTTTTCCATCTCATTAAATAACACGTAAATTTTTTCCATGATCTTATATATCTAGTCTCCATTTTTATGTCAATGTAGAGTCTTCACCGATGTATACGTAACTCGCTAGAAATTATATTATGGGTATAATGATGTAGCTTACTTTCTAATTCATAATTAATAAAATGAATCCCATTTTGAAGGTCTTTCACTTGTCTTAAATATGTTTTGTGTATTAGAACAGAGCCATTACAAAATGTTGTTCCCTCGCTTGTTAACTTTGTTCTCTCTTCTATGCAATGCAACAAGTCTAGTACTATACTTGTTCATGATTACCTTCGTAAAAATGATTGAGAAGACATCACCTATAATAAAATCATTCTAGGAAAGTTTTTGTTAGAATAAAAGGATAATACATTGTAATTATTTAAATTAGCAATGTAAATTATCAATTATAAATTAGTTCAATGATCAAAGACAATAATTTTATGATAATACTATTTTTTAATGAGTCCAAATATGTGGTCATAATAAGGATAAATCAAGGGCACATCTTCAAAATTATCATCCTCATCTAATCCACATGAATCATCCACAACTAAAGAAAATTTCTTCCAGTCACCTACATAATCATGTTGTTGAATTTTGCACTTGTCATATGTTTTCATCATTCAATCATAATAAAAATAATAATAATAGGTCTTGTACATATTGTCTAGTTATTACTATTCATAATCATCACAAAGTGAAAAGACCTTGATTTTGGAAGCCTTTAACATCCATGTTTTTTTCTTGTGATCAACACCTATTTAATCATGTAATAATAATAATGTTTAACGTTACAAATGTAAGAAAATAAATGTATGTGGATTTGTAACTTATAAAATTAATTTCCTTTCATGTATGGTATGTGTGTACATGTAATCTCCCAAAAAAATCTTTGTGGAGGTATGTTACTCTCATGTGGGGTTTCTTGAATTGTAAAATGTTTTGTACACTATTCAAAAATAGTGTTGACATAAATCAATTGATCCTAATTATAATCAAAGCTTTGTTTCTTTAGAGAACATTTTTTGCATGCATCAAAACATCATGTTCCCCCTTCCCATGACCACTCTAAAAAAAACTCCACAAACTAGGCATTTTGAGATTATGTTGATATTGAATAAGTGAAATAAAGGGGTGAGAATATTTGAACTGTGAGGTATAACCATCGAGACCAAACAAATTGTTGATCCAATTGTATTCTATAAAAATAAATGAAAATAGTGTTGCATGAAGTCAATGTCATGTTCCTGATCATCATTGATATATAAGTGGCACTTCTACTTAAAAATCACTTATCATATGTAATTTTAATACCATTTAAACCCAATTGTGCATGGATATAACATACATGAATCATGATAATAACTTGATTAGTATGATATAATTGTGTCTAAATATCATTTTTCTTAGAAAATGAGTAATTATCAATAAAATCATCCAAAACAAATATGGAACCAAGATGGAATGTGTCTATAATGGTCTTAAATTGAGTATCTTGCCAATTTACATAGAAATAATGCTTGACATAAGGATTAATCGAGACTTTGGAAACTATTCATGAATGTTACAATAAGAATTTCCTCTTCTACCAAGTCCAACCTCGTAACATTATTTCCAAATATTGTTGAGTATTTGATGTATTTGAACCTACATATCAATGTATTTGAGTGTTATATTCATGTTCACTCAACATATAAATCAAAATAAAATATATTCAAATTTAAAATTATATAATGCTTTGAAATGATCACCTCTTATAAGTCACCATTTGAACTATGTCCGAGTCTTCATCTATTTTTGGAAATAGTTTCAAGTCCCCACACATGTCACAAAAACCTTTACTATAGGACATTGGACCATCAACATTATCATAAGATATAATGCAAAAATGGAAGCTATGAATTCACTCACATGTCTAGGGGTAGCATGTTTTGGTCCATTCAATGTTTCTCTTAACTTTCTATACACCTAAAAACATAGATCATGATTACATGTATTATATCACATGTCAAATAATACAACGATCGTTTGTAATCTAGCCAGAATTGAAATCACACTTCGATCTATATATTACTATTTAGTTGATATTGATAATGAAACTTGACATGATAGTGACAACAACATGTTTCAAGGAATTTATTTTCCATCACATACCAAGGCTTAAAAATCTCAAACATTCATTTCCCAATCTTAATATGTAGATGTTATTCTTTAAACTTG
The DNA here is from genome assembly GCA_018340775.1 of Taxus wallichiana var. yunnanensis. Taxonomy (NCBI): domain Eukaryota; kingdom Viridiplantae; phylum Streptophyta; class Pinopsida; order Cupressales; family Taxaceae; genus Taxus; species Taxus wallichiana. The sequence goes on along the minus strand of JADAXU010000075.1, from coordinate 29,397 downwards.
ATGTACATATTATCTTGAATTATTTCAAGCCAATGTTGTGGATGTTCATCATACTCATTGCAAACCATGTTGAGTTTCAAGACATCCCTTATACTTGAAGAAGCACGAGTCCTATCACTCCAAAAATAAAAAATTACCTTCACAATACTTTTCTCAATTTTATCGGAATGAGGATTCCTACACATTAGTGCCCAATTTTCTTCCACAGTAAAATCATCCAAGGTATTTCTCCTTTTGTATACTTGTTTATAATTTTTCTAGAAACACCCAAGGCCTAAGAATTCATGTTGATATGTCAATTATTTGTTATATCTTCACTCATAACTAAAGTTAATATCACTTTCGAGAAACATTCTTATTAGCATACATATCTCTTGTACCCATTGAACTTATTCCTTAGAACACATTGACAATAAAATCCTATTCCAATTGTTTTGGATTTATACAATCAAAATAAAAACTCATATTTTGTAATGTGTCCTCTGTATTAGCATGATTTGATAATGAAACTAATAAATGATCTCTATCAACTCGTATTCAAATTTAAAAATTCACCATATAATATCTAAATAGATTTACTTTTTTTTTTCTTAACATTGGTTTCTATTGGGAACATCATTTTAATTTATTAAAATCCATCTCCACAAATTGTTTCATATTTTCTTAGGAAGTAATGTCATAAATTTATTTAATCAAATATGCATATGATTTAGGACAAGGGATTCTATTTTTCATCGCCCATTAATGACACGAAAATTTGAAAGAAAATAAAAATGCACCATTCATGCATGCTTCTCTATTATAGTTCTCAAAATAACTAATTAGGATCAAGAGTTTTATATTCATACATAAGTTTAATATACCATTAATATAATAAAAAAACCAAGTGTGCAACTATACATGGTATGCAAGTTTCATGTCTAAGTTTTTCAAATTTTATAGTATTAAATTATCACTAGAGATGTACATGCACATGGTTAGATTTAGGAATATTTGAAGGCTTAATCAAGAACCATTTAGTTATTGAAAATATTATGGCCAAATATAAATAAAGTTAAAAAACTATTATACATTATCACACATGTACATAAAGAGTTGATTTAGTTAAATATAACATATCTAAATTGTATGTGACAATCTAATGATACATTTATTTTTCAAAAAAAAATCTACTTCATCCTTGACTGATCTAATACCTAGTTTCTTCTTCATATTTTAGTACCAAATTTACTTCTAGATCTATGATGAAATATATCACATTGTAAGATGTGGTTTGTTAGCCAATAAATTTTTATATATATAGACATCACATTATATCACTTAATAACAACAATACATTCAAAACATAAGAAAATAGAAGAGGAAAATTGTTAATTACACCCCCTATTACTAGACTAAATGTTCAAAAATTCCCATTATACCAAAATCCCTTGAAACTATGACATGTGGGTTTAGATATGGTCATGCATACATTACACAATAACTTAATAACGTAAACAAACACTTATGAGAATACACACAAAAAATGACCCTATGAAATTTCAGGTCATTACAATTTTAATACGAGCTTAAGATTTACTTAAAATTTTGGGAACCATTGGATAAATAATTTTCATTTCTCTAATTATTTGTATGAAAAAGATGGTGAGAAGAAGGGAAGCTAGGAGAGGGTATCCAACAAAAACCAAGACCACAATCCATCACCTCCCTACCCCTAAATGTGGATAATTATTATGTTTAGTATTGTAATCCTTAACAAAAGTTCATGTGGGGTCCAAAAATGTATTATAGTTCATAATTGTCTATATAATTTATTAAATTAGGAATAATATTCATTAATAAAACTAGAATTATATGATTTCAATAATACAATTGGATCCTGTTATCTCTCGAAAGTGCACCCTATAGAGAGATGACTACAGGTGTTCAAAGTTTTCTCCGGATCTCTCTCTTTTGTAGATACAATGGAAATACCTCAGATCTGTGGGTATACCTATTTTGAGGTGAGTCTCTGGTATTAAGTCTGGTTCCTTTTTTGATGTATCAAACTAATTTTCTAGGGTTTGAGGGTAAAAAGATGACTGTAAATGAATTCAAAACTGGAGGTGATACACCAAACTTGTTTGAGGTCTTTGACTGAGTACATGCACAATTGATATGAGAATGAATTCTAGATGCACAAACCAATAGTTTTCAGCAGAATATTAAGGCAAACACTTGATGTATTGAGGGAAAATTTCACAACAATATTATTAAGATACACATGCACACTAATATCATGCAGAAATTACTAAATTTGCAATAGGGTAGGATGATTAACCAAGGAATTTGACATTCACAAGGATTAATAAGACATACACAAGACTGCAAATTATTGGAAAGGCTAGAATATAATTCTCATTCAAAGGGAAAAATTGGAAAAATCTTCTTCAACACTCATGTATCCAAAAGTCCTCTTTTTGTGCTTTGCCAATACACATAATATATAGCAGAAATTATTCCTCCCAACCTTCCTAAAAATAGACTAAAAATTGTACTCACCCATGCATCCTATTTTATCCTTTATCTTGAATAAATAAAGGAATAAAAATAAGCACGCTAATACAATAAGGCATTAATAGCCTTGTTTACGAAATACAACTCACTCAAACTACAGTGATTGACTGTTCTATTTTTAATAAAGTTGGGTGAATAATTTTGCTAATAATAAAATTTGCTTGATGAGAAAGTCTTCTCCAATACATGAAAACTTTATCTTTTAGTTGATGATGTGACATCTGCAACTTGATCCACTTGCAATTACAAAAATAGCACTTTAAACTACCCCTTGGATGCACATGCAAAAATTAATCTCCCTGCAAGTAAAAATAATGCCTTGTCTCTTACACTTAGCAAAATTTTGATCAATTCCACATCACCCATTATGGGGACCACTGTGAGCACATGTGCAATAATATTCTACTCTTTTTTTGTGGAAAATAAGGTAATAGGCCTCCAAAAAGGGATCCTTGTACTCTGATGTTGACCTCCTATTTGTCTTCTAGTAGTCACATGAAGAATGCACTTGTGCACACCATGCTATTGTTTTCCTTCTAAAATATCCCACTGTGGGGACCACCTGTGATGTGAACACTTGTCTTCATTTGGATTTGACCTCCTTTGTTGACTTGGCATAATATTATGATTTAGAATAAACATGGGGTCATTTTGTTTTGAAATATTGCCATATTATATACTCGACCATATTTTGGATATCATTGCATATTATATACCAACCACCTTTTGGATATCATTGCATACTATTCATTTGTCGGTATTATGGCATTTTGGCATGTGACATATTCTTTTTGAACCTTAACAAAGGTCAATTCTCGACAATTATTTGAATGGGAGTTGATCCCCTTCCTTATGACACTCGAACCTTGTAGAAGCTTTATTGGTATATACTGATTATACCCTAATTAGGGTTTACTCTGACATTGACATGTCTATGATCCTGTGGCTATGGTTAGTCCGTGAGTTTACATTGATCTTGATGAATGTTTCTTGATCGTTGATTGTTGTACCTATTCCATTTTAAACATCGATCCCTTTGACCCTTAGTTAGGTTATGAACCCGTAATTAAGATGGACAAAGTGACGCCGTAACCATGGTGGTTTGCATAGAATTTGGTGTTTGATTATTGATCGTTGATCCTAGTACCAATATGATCCTCATCGTTGATATTGTAACTCCTGGGTTGAGTTAGGTTGGGTGATGGTTGATTGAACTCGATAAAACAACTCAAGACATAAACTTATTTCATTTCATTGCTCATAACGAGCGGCGAAGCCATGCCAAAATTGTATCAGACTGTGACATTTTTTTTGATCTTTTAAAGCTCAAAATTCTACATCTTTTGGTTTACGAGGCTTTGTGACTTTGAATCTTGTATATTTCCTTTCGGAAATCATTTTGTTCTTTTCAATTTCTCTCTGTGTAAGATTCTTGAAGGTGGCCACCATTATTTATTCTTTGAGCTTAAGAGAACTTTATAAATTTGTTTTGCAAAGCCCTGTGCGTGTATATTAGATTTTTCTATCATCTTTTGACCATTGGCTTCATCGTGGTTACTTGACTCTTGGCCGTTAGTGTCATGAAGGTGAACTTGTCATTTAATGATTGTAGATGTTTCGTTTCTTTTGATTCTTTGAGATTTCCTTTACTGTGCTTCGATAATGGTTTGAAACCCTTATCGTTTCTATTTCAAATGCACTTGATATTTGTATTTATGTTGTGCATTTCTCTGTGTTTCATTGTATTCTCTGGCATTTCAAGATCGAAACATTTTGGGTGTTGTTATTTCCTCTGAACTCGGTTCACTCGAAGGTTTCAACAATATCTTTCTGAAATAGGTAAGTTCTTGTCTCACTATTGATTTTTCTAGAAAAGTTGTAGATCCTGAAATGGTCATGAAAAGTAAACCATTTTCTCCTTTCCATTTCTTTATATGCTTTTGATGAAAACATGAGTAGATTTTTTTATGAATAAATTTTTGCTATTGGATGAATTTGTTTTTTTCTCTCTTTTCTCAGTAGCTCATTGTGTCATCTAGAAAACTTCGTTTCTTCCTTTTGTCTTTCTCACGGTCATCATGATATCTTGCAAATGGTTTCACCATTTTCGATGTGGGGTTTTCACTCGTGAGCATTCAAAAAATAGTGTGGAAATTTTGTATTTTGGCTCTCACTTTCACCTTCATCATGAAGTTCTGCCTCTATTGGAAGGTTGTTTTTTTTAATACCCAACTCAGTTTTTATTTTGGCCACCGTTAATTTCAATGGTCCGACTTGGTCTGTGGAACACCTTGGCTCAAAACTGTCATGGGTTTAGTATTGTGATGACCCCATAAGGTTGAGTTACAAATTTTTATCTTTGATACTTTGATTCAACCCTGATCTACTGATACCCATTAATGGGTTTTTCAATTATTGACTTGGATCTATACTTTTCTTTGATTTTGAAGCATTTTTCACTTGGATTCATTACGCTTCTGTGGGTGCCATAAACCGGAAGAAAACTTGGTCCAAATTTTCCTTTATATACACGTAGTTTGGTGTTTTGAAAATGGTAAGTACCAAAACCCCTAGCTTTGATATTTATTTCTGTAGAGAGCTTTATATTTACTTAATTTTCTTGTATTGGCCATAAATAAGTTTCTTCCCTTTTGAGTATTTACCTCTACCTCTTCTCTATATGAGTTTCTTGTGCTTTGTTTTCAATGACCATGTGGGTTTTTGAAGTTTTAGAAATTGTAGAGATTATGTAAAATCTGTCTCTATTTTCATCATGTTATGCATTGGAGGTTTGTGCTTTTTATTCATGTCGTATTTGCTTTCACTTAGAAACATAGCCTTGCAAAGATTTGTTTCATTTTCGAGCCTTGACATTGGTGGAGCTTTGTTATTGTGCTTTTGAGAGAAGCTCTATTTTCTAGGTTTGCATGTTGGCCGCCATTTGCTAATGGACATTACTCATTCTTTTTCCAGCTCATGGTTTAGTTCTGTTTTAAGGGATTACACACAAAAATTGATTTGGGCAAGTGTATATCCCTTTTCCTATGCGTTATATTTGCTCTGTAACCTCTGTAATGATAAACTTGAGGTTATTTTTCTTCGACTCTTAATTTACATTTCTTTTACTAAAACATGGCCACTCTTTCTTACAAGATTCATGCCTCTTTATTTGTGAGCTTCAAATGACACAAATGTTTTTTTAAAGGTTCATTACTTCATTTGCTAACTCGGGTTTGTATTTTTTCTGAAAGTTTTACCCATTTAACTCATATGGGTTTTGAAAACGTGAATTGTTATACTCATTTTGGAGGTTGAGTTATATGTTTGGGAATTTTATGAGCTGAGTTCCATGGTCTTCTCGGTCCCGAAATCTCTACATATCTCGATTTGTAAATCCTGTCTTTATATCTTTTGGCACTTACTGGCCTTCTCAAGGCTCTTAATACCTAAAACATGTATTGCTTCCCCTCAAACTATCCTGATGAGTGTAGATGTTGGATCTTTGCAATATACTATTTTCCATGGTCTTCGGGCTATAATGGCATTAGAAATTCTGTAACTTATAATCTATGTCGATCATGTATGCAAATTGCATCTGATGAAGCTTTTGGTTTTAAGTCTGCATAAACTAAAATGTAAATGCATGCTACCTAACTTGCATTGTATGGAAGGTCAACCTGATATGCTTTCCAATCTCTTTCTGTGTGTTAGCAATGATGATGAACTCCTCTCACTATAATTTCATGAACCACTTTGCTTCTCATTTTCCATACTCAATTATCTTTCAAATTAGTTTCTAAAGTAGAATGTATACTACTTCTTGCCACCATTAGATGAATACTATGATTTCATACTATATTTCCTTGCTTGCTTTCAATATGTATCCTTCCTAAATTCATAGTCTTTTCATTGGTTTCTTGATGTAATGTTGAATCTGTAACTTTTAATATGCATTTTGAATTGAAAATCTTGCTTCTGTAGTTGTAACTATTGATACTTGATCTTGTTGTAGCTTGATGTAAACTATGGCTTATTACTTGAGCCCAACTCCAAATTTGTTCTGATAAACTTCCCCATAGACTACAAAAGATTTGTAAAATCTTCCAGTTCTTGCACCTATTGAATATGTTCTAATAGAAATATGTAATTATTTGTACATTAGTTTATCTTTTGTCAAAGCTTTCAAACATGTATTAGTTGTGAAATAACATAATGGAAAGATGTAAAATGTCCATTTTACATGGTGAAGCCTTGTCAAATTTTTCTCAGATTTCCTTTTCCATTCTGTTTCAGCTACAATTTTATCTCATTCCATTTGTTAGAATCTGCAACACTAAACTTGCATTTATTTTATGGATTAGTACATGTACATCTTTGTATATTCAGCCTTTAGTTTGAACTGAAATAAATGTAATTTTCTGATTCAAGTTAAAAATGTAATACTTCTGATATATAAACACAATAGTTAGTGTTTATTTCCTTCTTCATACTTGTACCTGCACATTTAGATAAACTAGTTAGAAAACATTTAGGCTTTTGGCCTCTCTTCTATTCCATAGTTTTTCTTTTATCTTTTCTCTCTGAAATGATTGTGAGAATCATATGTACTGATGTAGAATATTGCTTCTTGTCTGCTATGCATTTATATTTTTGTAATCATACCTCTTGATATCAGGAGATTCATTTGCACGAAGATAGACAATACAAGAACATGATTTAATCTTGAGCTCATGATGAAGGTCTCTTTTCCTGTTGCTTTTCAGGTATAGTGTAGTATTGAATGGCAAGGATGAAGATGGAGCAAAAGATGGAGTGAAGATGGAGTAGCAGGACAAAATAAATAAGGAAATGATGGATTCCTTCATCTTCTTTTTCTTTTATTTTCATGCACATGCACCTTCTATTTCAGTAGTTATGATGTTTACTTGAGTTACATCCCACGGCTTGTGTGGGAAACATTTGAAATTCCTTATGAATAAAACATTGAATTCTAAACTGAGTTGTGTACTTCCTTCTGCATTTCAGCTTTGTATATGGATTGTATAATGAATTAAACAACTCAATAACATAATTGAATGTATTTAATCATGAAGGAAAGAACTTTAAAATACCTGTAACCTTAGTAATGAACTTTGATACTACTGTAATCTACAACTCTGATTGTTGTTCCAAAACTTAACACTTCATCTATTCTATATTTTTACAGTCTTTAATCAAGATTACACATCTGTCCTTTGGGGCCTTTGTGTTTTTTGTTGAAGACAAATAGAATTTGTAGACTATCGATCTATTACATTTTGTACAACACACATAGCTACAAATTACATGTAGTCATTAATTAATCCAATAGAAAAAATATTAAAATGAAATAATCTCCCCTAGCTTAGGTTCACTTCACCAATGCCATCCATCATAACAAAGTTTCGAGTTGCCCATTTTTACACAAGTGTAAAAATTGTCAACATATCCTATTTTCTATACACCCTATAATTAAATCCTATTCTCATATAAACCCTAGAATATAATTAAATTTTTATATTTGGGTTAAACCCTAAATTGATCTTATTTATAGATTTATATTTTCTAGAATTTTCTATTATATGTCCTCAATAACTCCAGACATCTTAATTTTTCAAACTCTTTCACAAAGTTTCGAGTTTAATTGTTTTCAACATCTTCTTAAACCTTAAATTTTCATTTTATATGCAAGGAATGTACATGTGTAGAATATTTTTAGTGTTAGGATCCTTAACGAAATTCCATGTGTGGGATGTAAACATATATTATAGTTTATAATTCATTAAATTTAAGGAGCAATATTTAAGAGATAAAATTAGAATTATATATGATAACAATAATCAATGATATATTAAAAATGAAGACCAACATTTTCATAATCAACTAGTTCCTAGGAGAAATGTGATGATTTCCTTCTTAAGGGATATTAAAAACAACACCCACATAAGTTTGTGAAGCCTACATAATCAAATTCTAAATTATTAAAGGTATAAAAAGTTTCAATTTTGAGTTTCAACATTGATTGTTGGAGTAAAATTAAATTAAAACTATTAACTAGATATGTACTTCCACAATGAACCCTAATATTTTAAAAGTGAACTATGTACTTGATCAACATATTTTTATTAACTAGATAATTCACTTTAAACCCTATAATTTCGTTAATATCTAGATTGAACCTAATTTTCTATACACCCTATAATTGAATCTTATTTTTCTATAAACCCTAGAATATCCTTAACTTTTGATATTTGGTTTAAACCTCAATTGATTTATTTCTAGATCTATATTTTCTATAATTTTATATTGTAGGTCCTCAATAAATTTAGACACCTTAAGTTCTCAAAATCTTGCATAAAGTTTCAAATTTTACTTTTTCAACATCTTATTAAAACCTAAATATTTTATTTATATGTAAGGGTCATACATGTACATACACATATGATTAACATATAAATGTTATCCTAGATTTTTTTGTAATGCCCCTTCCCATTCTCTGTTAGGGCATACTCGAGATAGAATAATAATAACAATAAATAGAAAAATAAAAATATAACTAGAATGAGTTTTAAAATAAAATAAATGGAATAAAGTAATTCAAAGAAATAAAAGGGGTAATTAATTGGTGCGGTGGGTGGGTGAAATGGTAGAGGAAAAATTGAAGGGGTGGTGGAGTGTGTTGGGTGAAGATATGGTGTCCACCAGAGGATGAATTAAAAGTACAAGTCCCTTGTTGATGTAGGTGCATAAATCTAAATAGATTTTTTTGGAATTTTATAGTCTAATAGACATGTAGGATGTCTTAGGATGCTCATGGGTCATATTTAGTCCATTTGGACCCTTAATGATGTAATAAGTGGTATTTTGGAGGTTAACCTTCAAAAAAACATTTATATATTTAAAGTAACCTTGTATTGCATCCTAGACCTAGGTGTTAGGAAGTTAGTAATTTAGGGGTTAGTATAGGCTAACGTTAATAAGAAAAAGGTGTTCATGACTTGAACACACTCTCTTGACCCCTACCTAAGTGTAAACTCACTGTTGTTACCTAACCATGTATGAGTTAGGTGGTGAAAACCTAACTAACTCTCATACTTCATAATGGTGATGAATAATTAAAATGAAGGTAGATGAGAGGAGGAAAGAGAGGTTAAAAAGAGAAGTGAGAATTTTTGTATCAGAATGATGGCTTTAGAAGCCTTGTGTTTTCTCTAAATTAATGCAATCAAGGACTTATTGAGTATTCATCTCTATTTTGATACATATATTTACATTCATGAATGATTGTGATCATTGAAATAAGGAATATAATTTGTGTGTGATGATTATAATGTCTACACAGGTTAAGTGTTTGTGCAGGCTCATGGAGGACAAGGAAAAGTTGACATAACTCGAATCTAATACATAGTGGAAGGTAAGTGAATGATAAAGTTATCTCTTCAAATAATTTGTGTTTGAAAGTTTGATAGATGATTAATAAAACTTTATGATAGTAAATATGTGTTTAAGAAGATGGAGGATGGTGCATTAAATTATTAAGAAAAAATGAACGCTATGGTAGAGTGTTAGAACTATGAGACACTTATTCATGAAAATATAGTCAAATGTGATAGTTTTTCATGAATATATGACACATAAAAGTGATTAACATACTATAAAGAGGCTTGGAGATCAAGAGAGAGATGGTGAGAAGGTTCTTGTAACATCTCTTTATTACGCTTTTAAACTAGGAATATATATTTTTACATTAACTTCATGCTTCACTGATTTAAATACCCAACATTTAAATCCAACATAAATCTGAAATTGAATCCATCCAATAATAGTCATAAACCATGTGCAACTACATGAGTCGGTTAGTAACTAATCCCTCATAGATTACTCTTTACGAGTGTGTATACAAGGTATACTATTGGTTTCCTTTTTCAAGCATTGATAATCAAGTAATGTTTTCTAAGTGCATACCTAGAACTCAGTCATTTGAATCCCATCAAGTATCCTACACATTAGATCTTGGTGAATTGAGATAGTGTAATCAACAACTTACACTACTTTGATAAAAGTTTCAGAGACATGTTTGCCATGCTCGGTTCGTGACAACACACTCATCATTAGGAACTTTCCTTCACCTAATTCAATTATATGGATTCTTTTCCATTTCTTAAGTTATTATGTTCATAGTTAACAACTTAAGCATTCATTAATGTCCATTCCTATTTACTAGGTTGATTTAGTTTATTAAGACAGATAAATACATTTGTACCTATCCTAGTGATCTAAAAGTACCTACATACCTCATTCCATACCATCATGCTTTGTATATATGACGAATGATACTTAATCCATGTGATTTCATGTCACTGCTATTAAAATACAACATCATGTTTGTATCATATAACTAATTATGGAATCCTAGAGATCTAGGTCTATAGATAGATCTTATGTTATCTATCAACACTAAGTACGTCATTAATAGTTGTTTCCTTATGTGTGCTTAATTTATTACACATCATTATTAATGATCAAGTTACCGTAATGAGATATCATTTTTCATGATGATCCCTTTCACATTGATGCAATAATAGGTTTCCTTTCTTTATGAATAATCATTACGCATGTGATTAATAAGTGTTCATATAACTTTAAGGTATAGTTAAACATGTTGTTATATTCATGTAAGTTGCAAATGTAGATTAAATTTATACTCTTACATTCTTTTTACATCATAGTTGTAATTTTTGATTAGCTTATTGCGTTAAATCTCGTAGTCCTAATTGTTGTCTATTTACTCTAGTATAATATCATCCTAATAAGTTCACTTGATTTAACCAACCATCAAAATGAGTAATCAAAATCCATATTGTACTTATCCATGTACATTTAAATATAACATATTTGTATATTAACCTTAAAATATGTTATATATTTTATCACTCAGCATTATACTATATTAATCAAACATAGGTCCCATAACATTACATTAAATAAATAAAGTAACTTTTCCAATAAATTTAATACATAATGTTAAAGCATTAAATAATAAATACAAATGATTTATTTCCTTCTCAATATAATTACAAAATTAGAATAGGCTAATTTAGCCCTTTTTATTAATCAAATAGAACAACGATATTTCGCTCGTTTCATCGAATAATACATAAATGCAACATTTAATCAAACAAATTGAAACATACAATATCCTTCCACAACATCCACCAAGAAGACTTAAATTCTGCCATCTGTAAAATGTTAGATGAGGTCAGTTCGATTGAACTGACATGAAAGGTCCTCTTTCCCTCTTAATAGTTTATGCCATTTAATATTTGAATAAATGAAATGCTTTGTAATAATTTAAATCATATAAATGACTTAATAGCACACAAGATCAAATTAGCGACTTCTTAAGATAATTTACTTTGCATTCACATTAATTGTTCACTACATTCTTATCTAAATGCTTAAAGATAAAATTACAAATGGCATTACTCATAACAATTTGCCATCAAAACCATTCATTCTCAACATACAATCATAAGTTCAATAATTATTTTGATATTATATAATTTTATCATAAATTATATAAATATCGTGAATGTATATAATTACACAACTTATATCAAAAATGGTCTCAAGGTAATTTTTATTGTTCCTGAAGGCAAAGTAAATATATAACTTATGGGAATCCTTAAAATTTCCCACAAAATATAATATCCTCGATCATTGAAATGTTACAGTCAAGTACATAACCGATTATGGTTCCAAATCACTAAGTGAAGTCCATCCACATAAAATTGACCATCAAAAAGGTTGAATTCATATTAAGTATAAACATCAACTTCCTTAAATGAGGAATATCGTAGTTAGAAAATATTAAGGTTAATCATTACAAGACTACAAAGCCAATGAATATTCTCAAACATTTCAATGAAAAAACCATACATCACATTTGACCCAAACAATCAGGAGAAACATCACAAAATAAATATTCCCTAAGTCTCAGAGATTTCCCTTTAAACAATTAATATAGAGAACCACTCTAGTTTATAAACATAGTAAAAACATAGGAAAAATTCCATAACAACACAGGTGAAGCCATTAGAGATATACATTGAAACGACACCCCTAACAAAGCATTATAGGTACTTGATAATATCAAGGTAACAATCTATTATCTCAACAAAATTAAGTCTATAATCTGAGTACTAATTTTGATTTGATATCATATGGTGACTAAAATTTCTACCATCCCCACGAATGGCTTGGAGATTTCTCCAAAAAAAAAATATTGGTATAATAACAGATATATCATAACATTAATGTATATGTTTTAGAGCTAACAAAAATATTCCATAATTTTCCAAACAAACTAACAATTCGTAATTTTGTATTAAGAATACGGATGTACTAGAATTCCATTACACACATCCGACGGATGTCTTAAGGCGATCATTTAAAATAACCAAACCCTTATGGGTTTTGGAGAAAATAAATACGAGATCCGGATACATCGAGTTGACCTTAAAAGGCCAAGTAATCAAATCTTAGTTATAGTTTATCAAATGAAAAAGACCAGGAAATATGATTCTTTTTTATAAGATCATAACGCATATCATTACATGGTATTTTCAAACTCAATATATATATTCTTCCAACAAAAGAATAGAACCCATATTCAACCCATAAGTTCTGCATTCAATAATAATCACGAGACCCGAGTCTAAAATGGGTATTTGAACTAATAACAAGTACGAAACCCGAAAGGGGGATTATATTTTTACAACCATGAATATTAGATCAAAAATATTCAAACATTACAAGTAATAATTACGAACACATATTCGAACACAGTTTGAACCTCATAGAAATAAACAATACCTAGAACAATTTCACCCAAATACCTAGTTCAACCTAGATAACTAATGCATAAGATTATTTATGCAAATACTAAATGAAATAAACTATTAAGAGGGAGATAAGGCGATTTATGATTGTGTGAGTAGTGTAATGCTCAAAATATTTTTATTTACAAATCTCTTTCATAGGTCAAGCAAAAGAATCCAACCAAACTCGAGCTCCGATATTCACTTATTTTAATCTCGGTAGATACCCAAATTGAAGCGAAAATACAAGAATTCAAACCCCCAAATTTGTAAGATAAAACACCAAATAACTTAGTTAATCACAGCAAATAAAAAGCCCCCAAACCCGCTTTTTCAACCAATACATATTTAAATAATAACATAAATTTATATTTTTATGAGTAAAATTGACTCAACGACTTCATGCGAGTTTGGGTGATGTAGTTCAAGATACCACTTCTACATGGTTTCCCCCAAAACCATGTAGCAAAACCAGAGCAAATAAAAATGAAACCAACCATTCTTTCTAAGGTAGCTTCTCGATGAAGCTATGAATTTTCTAGGTCTGCCATGCATTGAATGCATGCTCTGTAAGACATGCCACATAGTGGCCCTTTCAAATTTAGTAGTGCCATATAACTTCACAAAATAGATCACCAACATTTAGTTGGTCAAGAAAATAGCAAGCCTCCAACTAATTTATTTCCCCAATGGAATGAGTTGGCGGTGCATTATTAAATTCCCCATAAATATTTACACTTTTTACATGCCACATAGGGAGGGTTACCATTATGCCCATCCCTATGCTTTGAACATGATAATTTTGAATACTATTAACCTTAGTTTTTCTTTAGTTTAAGTCCCTCAATATTAATGCCCATACTTTATAAAGCCTAGATTCTAGGGTAATCAACATTAGACCCTTCCATGTTAGATTTAAACATTACAAAACCTTAGCCATTAGTCTAGGTCCCAAGTGCACATCACCAAGATAAATATGGTCACATTAATCATTGCTTAAAAATTACGATATTATTCCTTAGTCATTTCATCAAGACTTAAGGTATGTATCAACAAAATAAACATGGTCCAAATACCTTAGTCATATAACCAAGGACCAAGGTAAACATTAATGAGAATAACATGTTCTCCTTACCTTTTCCCATTTAAATTGTTCTCATGCATGTTGGAAGTCATCCGTTTAATCTTATATAGCTATATAATGCGACACTATATCGGTGCTGGTTAGGAATTAGTAACCACTAACCAAGTTTATCAATCTTAGTTGCATCATAAAGACATTAGTATCAACATAACAATGCTACTAGAGCATGATCAAGGTTAACAAAAATAATCCATTATTCTAGGCACACTTTTATAATGAAAATAATCAAGATCAAGAAGCATGTGAGAGATTCGGATATAGGAAGAATGCACAAGTATGTCGCCAATCTATTCCTTTCAAGAAATAGACAAAAATTGTGGGATGTAACATACTTTCCCCCTTAATGAATCATCGTCTTGATGATTTTCAATGATTAACACAATTAGAATAATTAGACACTGAATTATATCTAACAAGGAGAAAAATCAACATTTTTATCAAAACCTGTAATTTTCCAAGTTTGAGTTCAATTTTATTGGCTGTAAAAACCTTTCAATTAGCAAAAACTATCAGACAATCAGAGACATGACATAATTTTTGTCATTATAGTCAGTCATGAGATGTAATTTTTACAAATCATATCACACAGTTAGTCAAAAAAAAAAAGTTTATATAACGAGGAAAAAAATAAGGAAAACTCTGTTTTCATCCTCACCCTATCTTCCGAAAAATGTTGTTTCATTCTTACACTTGTCTTTTCAGACTTTTCCTTGTGTAATTCCCAAATTTATTTATGAATGCACAAAAGTTATTTTTTAAAGCAATGATCAAAAACATCATGAGGTGATCTTTACCTTAGATAGCTATAGTCGTTCATCCTGTTACAACTAAGTAAACCTTATTCAATAACATCCCATGAAGGCTGCATTCATACAAGAATTGAATCATTCCTTATTAAATTTTGAAGGATCAAACATCTATAATGCCCTGTTCATCGTTGCTCTTTTTATTCTTCGATGACCATGTTGCTAAGTGTCGAATGTCGTTGCATTTCCATTAAACATTAGGGGCTTCACCTCGTCACAGAGGATAATCAATTGTTCCCCCTTTTCATTGTGCTTGCTTGTGTCGATGTTTTCTATTATTGGACCCGCATCGTCCATTACATTTTTTTCCCTTTTAAAGGAAAATCTTGTCATCACCTTGTCGAGCTTACCTATTGATCGCTATTAATATGATTAATGATTTTTTTAAAAAGGTCGTAAAAATCATAAATATAATGATAAAAATAACATTGTAAATTGTCGATCAACGATTTTGTTTTTATTATTTTCTATCATCGAATGTTATCAACATTAATATTATTTATCCTTATGTTATTTTACTTTATCTTTCTGATTGATCGATCGATCCTCGAGCCGCGTAAAAGGAGAGCTTGTTTGTTGGTGGTCCCTTTGTTGCGGAAGTGGTATTGAGGTTTTATTTTTTTAGTTAAAAAAAAAAAGAATAAACAAATAAAATAAAAGAATTAGAATTAAAAAAAAAAATCAAAAGCCCGTGAATTATGGGGGTGGATTAGGGAAAAGGGGGCTTGGGCTCCATTCCTCATTTCTCTTTTGCTTTGTTTTTTTTTGTTTCATCTTTTTGTTTTTTTAATGTGGGGGAAGCCACCGCCGCCATGGAGGCAGAGAGGAAGCTCCAGACTTGCACCCCTCTCCAAGTTGATGCAGCCAGTAGAGAGGAAGCCACTTGGTGTTTCTTTCTACATTTTAATCTCCCCAGGCATGTTTTTTTTGGGCAAGAGCACCCTCGGGACGTGGTGGTTGTGGTAGGGTTTGACCAAATAAAATAAAAATGAACCCCCCATACCTGCGTGGACTTCCATCAAAGCATAATGGAGGGAGGATTTTTGTCAGATGTTGTAGTCACAAATACTTGGGGGCATTGTTTCTGTGTTGACCAAATGAAAGAATGAGACAACTTCTCATGGAATTTGAGGATGGCGGTTTACAAAAGGCATGGTTTTCCTCATAAGGAAGGCACATTGTTTCACCATGCAACAAACAAGTCTCCAACCTGCTAAGTTTCCTTTGCCAGCGTATGTCCAACCTGTGCCAAAAATGGGAGCTTTGGAACAGGGAATAGACATCCATCAAAGCATAAAAGGTTAGAAAAATTATGTCAGATGTTGTAGTTGGAACTGCCCTGGTAATGTATGCAAAATGTGGTAGCATGGACAATGCACGTGAAGTGTTTGACGGAATACCTTAAAGAAATGTGTTCTCCTGGACTGCAATGACTGCAGGATATGTAGAAAATGAATTTGTTGGAAAGGAACATGAACTGTTTGATAGAATGCCTCAAAGAAATGCGGTCTCATGGAGTGCCATGATCTCATGATATGCACAAAATGGATTTGTGGAAAAGGCGTGTGAACTGTTTGTTAGAATGCCTCAAAGAAATGTTGTCTCATGGAATGCCAGGATTGCAGGATATGCACATAATGGATATGTTCAAAAGGTTTTAGAAATGCACAAGAAACTACTTATTCTATTGGAAAACTTCAAGTGATCGGGAAGTTGGTGTGACGTGGTGGAGGTTAGATCCAGGCTCGTGAACTGGTTGACGAAGTGCCAAGCAAGATGCTAAACCGAAGCCTGCGGGTTTGACCGACTCTGTTCCTCCCAGGCATGGTTCATCTTCCCTTACCTCTCATAATTCTCGTGTTTATTTCTCTTTTGTAACTTAATAGAATTTTAAAATATTAGGATTTTAATACCATTAATGTTTATTTCAACTCGTTCCAAAAAACAATGAAATGTCATGTCGAAACTCACGAAGTCAAATAAACCGTTTGCATTAAAATATGACCTTCCACCCTCATTCTGAGGTGATGTAGAAAACTTACTACCCAACTGGTTCGCTACAACATTGCTTTATCGACAAGATGAGATTGACTTCCCAGTAATAATGTTGACCTTCTCCCTGTTTTAAATAGTTAATTTTTACATTTTTCGGAGACTCATTAAGTACCCTTCGGAACTCTGAAAATGAGATGTTAGGCTTCATTTGTGTACCTTGTTATGTGAGGAGTCACCATGACATCTGGATTGACCCCGAATGAACATATGTGATCTTTTTGACGTGCTTGTAGGAGCCCTGTTACACTAGTTTACAACAGTAGAAAGCTATTAAATCTAGAAAGTTAGCTTTCGTTTTGAACCACCATTTGAAACCTGGATAGAGAAATTATTTCCCGTCTTCGCAAACCTCTAGTGTTTATACTAGACAATTGCATGGAACATTCATTTTAGGGAAAAGCACTTTTCTGGATAGTTTGGCAAAGCCATTTTGTAGGCCTCTAGTTGCAGTTTGACGAGGTCAAACTAGACCAATTTTGACTTGTCGCTCCAGAAAACTTGTCGCGTTTGAAAATGGTTTTCTAGTTCTCAATCCCATCGACACTGATGAATTCTCCTTATATAGGGGAACTTGTAGAAAGTGTCTCGTCATGTGCTCATCCATCGAATGTCAGTTATGGACGTGGTTTTCTGGGCCCTCGAGCTAATTTTTGTTCATTTGCAATGGGGACCAGCTACGACCAGTAGCCTCGAAAACTAGCCACCAAACGCAAACCGTTCACTTTTTCCCAATTCCGTCAGTTGCTATGAACTCTTGGTATATCTGGGGTCATGTAGAAAGTTAATCATGGTGTGCGTTCTCATCGGAAGACCACTTTTGGAAGTGGTTTCTTAGCCTCCAAAGCCCGTTTTAAATGTTTTGTAGCTAGTGAGAAAATGTTAAAATAGAAAGCTGCGGGACCCTCGTAGGGTTTCCAAACCACCCTGGAAACTTTTAACACATGTAAATAACTATTTAAAACTCTAGAGTGTAAATTTTTGGGTGAAATAGAACTTTTGACAAAATGGTGTTTTCTCTCTCTTCCCTTCTTTTCTCTCTCTTGGGTTACAAAATGAAATAAAATGAAATGTAAAGAATACATGTTTCTAAACCTTTTATTTCGATTGCAAAATTGTAATTGTTATCATATGTAAATGGGAAAACTAAAAATGATAATTATGTTTGATTAGGGTGGATGCCATGCTAGCGATTTATCATTGATATCTTGCTCACGTGGTTTTTGCAGGATGAAAGAATGATGACGTAACGGCGTTGTGTAATGCAATATTTTTCATTGTAATCTATATAGTTCATTTTTAAATGAATAAATGCATAATATAGTATCATGTTACAGAAGGTTATATTTGATAATTTGTTGATTTGCGTGAAATGCTAGTTTCAAGGACATCTAGGAAATGTGCATTTAATCATAGGTCAATTAGATAATAGTACACCTGGTAAAAAGGTTTGACATTTATATAAGGTAAATGAATCTGAAGTAATATCTTGTAGTGCATATTTAGTGTTCAATAAATGATTAACAAGTCATCTTGTGCATTCATATTTTGTAAATGTAATAAAGAGATTTAAATGAAACACTCTACCCTTGTTCAATATCGGGACATAACTTGTTTTTCATGTGCGATACTCCTTACCGTAGAAGACATTGAAAACCGTAGGATGAACTTAATCTTTGCACTTGATGGAACGTCCTAATCTAGGCAAATCAAAGCTCAAGAATGGGCTTATCGTCTTAGTCAGTAGGTTTAGTGACATTGTCTTAAACCCGTCTGATAGGAGTGACACAGTCAAACTTTTCTTGGAGTGTGTAGAGCTAACTCCTCCTTCGTAGCCTAGCGGACTACCTTATCATGCAAGGATAGATTTAAAATTAAAGTTCTTCATTGAGTGAAAACCCTGTTGGATCCAGACGACATGGATGGAGGTTGTGACTTAGTTATTCTAGGCCTTAAACTCTTGTTATTGAACTTCTTAGCTCCGCTTAGCTAAATGTGTTACCTTGGTTTCTCTCAACATTACACCTTGGTCCTTTCTAGAAGGTGGTTTAGCATAATTATGTCCTCTTGCTTAAAACACATATATAGTTGAGGGGTAGACCCTTAGGTGAAGTTGGAATTACTCTAAACCTCAGTTGATTTGGATGTTAATTTAGGGTTAGCGTGTAGCTTCAAGTCTCCTAATCATGTATGTCTTCAAGAGGTTAGACAAACCATTTCGTAACTCCTTTTGCAAGACAATGCTAATAATAAGACCATTTTGTGATGTAGAAAATAAAGTATACAAGAGTAAAGATGATATTTGAGGTTCGGAATAATGCCACCCTTGAAGACCTTATAACTCAACAAAACATATTCTTTTGTTTCAAAGAATATGAATTGTTCTTGATGTGATCAACCTTCGAGAAAACAAAATACATATATAAATCAAAATGGAATTTCACAAGTCATTGAATTAGAATAACTATGGTAGGGAAATAACTAACCCATGATCGAGGTATGTTTTTGGTAAAAGCTATCTTGTATCTAAATCTCCGTTAAATTCTAATATCACTATATGGACACCAAGTCACATTCACTTGAGTCGTAAGAGTAAAAAAATGTAGACACCAAATTTATGTTTGAGAAGAATATTCTTAACATAAGGACAAGATAATTAAGTACTTTATATGTTTTTGAATTATGTCAAATAAGAATGCAAGTTATGGAAACTTTTGTAAAGAATAAGAAGTCAGCTAAAAAGGGTCGAATGGTAATTTAACTACTGGAATAAACTTAAGAATATGAGGGTGGACAAATGAGAAATTTATCCTTGCTCAATAATGTTCTTGGAATGTTAATCGTAACTAAAATACAATTAAAGAAAAGATGTGTTGTGGGTTTTCCTATCCTTGAGTCTTCTTTCTGTGGTTGGGGCATTGCTAGTATTCGTTCACTAGGAAAAGTGTGGCATCAACATGCCTTCATTGTTTTCATGTGTCTATGTGAGTCGATGACTTATGTGATTGTCGTTTGTGAGTCAAGTTCTGTACTTGAAGCCCAGGTTGTGTTGTGTGTAGTGAGCAATGTAAGTCAAAAAAATTATCTTGGTATTTTACTGTTGTAATTGTGTGTGTAAAATGTGGGCACTACAACATCCTTACTATATTGAAATCAATGTAGTTCTGAAATCACTTTTCCAAATAACAATGATCTCTTACAATATCTTCAATATAACTTATTACCCAAGCCAAACATCTCTGGATATCTGCATTCAAATCCTAAAGGGATTTTATATTCGTTAAGTCACCTTTCTCTATTAGGTGATCTTAATGCCTTCCATTTCTTAATGGTACTTTATTTTATATAAAATGCTTCCATATATGGATAATATTCATGGTTTTATTCCAAATAGATGTTGATCTTAATGCTTAAGTTTGTCAACATCATAAACCAATTTATCAAAAGGATTACCATCTAGAAAATTAGAACTGCATTCATCATTCAACAATTCCTTTTCAACATCTAGTACTCCCAACCAATCCAAGGTATTACATATTAGATTTACGTACCTGAGTACAATTCTTTGATTCATCCTTGGTTGGGTAACATTCAACAGGTAAACTAGAACATCTATGGAGTGAAAACTTCGTATATTCATAAAATCATACCATAGCTTCCTTAACTATTTATTTTCAAGTCTAAACAAGTGATCCCAATGCTCTTTCAACTGATTTCTTTTTCCTCCCCATAAAAAATAGAACACATATTTTTGCCTAAGAAGACACAAGTAATTGTAGAAAAAGAGATCATCTGCTTCTACGGAGGAAATACTTGTTAGAACATCCCAACCCTTCCTAACAAGCAAAAATTTCACAGGGAAGTCTCTACTAGTTTTTTCAGCCCTACTATCCCCATCCTAAGTTGTAAGGTGATACATAGTGGTGTGAAACTCTGTTCGTGTCCACTATTCAAGGAGTAAAATATTTCAGATGCAAGGATCCTGTACTTATCTCACAGTCCCCATCAATTTAAATGAGTTTTATCTTGTATCACTAATTTTGTAGCTAAACAGTTCTTTTTCTATGTTTTGGCTATTCTGTCACCTTTTTAAATTGTATCACGAGGACGCTTTGCAAGGTCGAGCCAATTTGTGACCCATCATGGAAAAATAATGCGAAGCTATGGAAAGTTTTCAATGTAGGTGGTTTCACCCATTTCATGCGGTGCATTAAGGGACATGATGTCCATATCTCCCTAAATTTTTCCGAAACTAGAAGGGAAGAGTCATCCATTTCAAAAACAAAGAATTTAGTATTACTGAAGAGATGATATCCTTCATTATGGGCATCAACATGGATGTGGTAAAGTTTTTTAGGAAAATTTTTCATAAAGAAGAAAAGGAGAAGCATTTCTGGTGGGATATGAACTGTAAAAATTGGTAAGTCGAGAATCCTCTGTTCCTCCCTCTTAAAAGAGTTGGCAAGAATTATATCGAAAATTGTGCACCACGATGAAGTTACACTCTGATGGAATCGTAATAGCTCCAACGTAATCACAAGGAAGAATCGATCAATCAATGGAAGAGCTTGCATAATGAGAACAAAGATTGCACATAGAGAAAAGATGGCGGAGTGTCTTGGCAAAACTCATATGTGTCAAATGAAGGGATACATACAGGGTTTGAGTAACCTAGTGCATGAAACACAAGAAACCATAAACCTAACCCTAAACCTAACCCATGTGAGATGACCCTCCATATGTGTGTGGAGGATATATAGGATCCACACACCAACACCCCCTTCATCGAAGTTGGGGTAAAGCAACTATGATGAGTCGAGGCAGAAAAAGAAGATAGTCTAAACAACTAAGAAAGATGTGTCAATGGGGCCCAAAAACTAAAGACTTGATAAGGTGCCCATGTACAAACAACATCTTCCTAGAAGAAGAAGAAGAGGACTATATAGCCCGAAGAATATGAGTAGTTAC
This sequence comes from Taxus wallichiana var. yunnanensis, assembly GCA_018340775.1. Taxonomy (NCBI): domain Eukaryota; kingdom Viridiplantae; phylum Streptophyta; class Pinopsida; order Cupressales; family Taxaceae; genus Taxus; species Taxus wallichiana. The sequence continues at coordinate 6,973 of JADAXU010000075.1, read as the reverse complement.
ATAAGACCTCACCCTAAGAAGATACCACAAGTGAAGAAACTTCACTTCGGTGAAGGGCTTGGTGAATATATCAGCAATCAGTCAGATTTAATGTATCTTGAATGTCAATGATACCATCATGAATAAGCTCTCGTATGAAGTGCATATGGATCTCAATGTGCTTCATGTCGGTGATTCTAAAATGGATTTCTACAAATTGAGATAGTTGTCATGTTATCACAATAGATAATGGTGGGCCAACAAAGTGGATGCCAAACTCTATCGAGAATACCACAGAGCCAAATAGCCTGCAGTGGCGCGTTAATTTCTCCTCTATATTATGCCTCTGTAGAAGGTATCACAATTGCAATCTACTTCTTGCTATACCAACTAATATGACCTGAACCAAGAGAGAAATTGTAGCGAGGTATATTTCCGATGATCTAAGTCACCACCCAATCGGAATATATGAACCCAATCAAGTCAATATCCACCCCTCCAAAATAGTGAATGCCACGGTATAGGTGCCACGAACATAATGAAGGATCCGCTTAGTTGATTTCTAATGTAACCCATGTGGCTCTTACATGAATCTGGACACAATCCCAATAACATAAGATAAATCCAGTCGAGTTTGGGTTAATTAAGTCAAGCTCCCCACCAACTTTTGATAAAGGGTACCATCAACCAAGGAATAGAGCAATTAGAAACCAAATTAACCCCGAAAAGAAAAGGAGTAGGAGAAGACTTGCAATCGGACATCTAAAAATGAGAAAGCAAGTCAAGAGCATACTTAGGTTGTGAAATCAAAATTCTGAGTTAGATTGTGAAATCTGGATCCCAAGAAAGTAATGAAGCAGACCTAAGTCAGTCATGGAAAACTTGTTGGCCAAGGCGGTCTTCACAGAATCAATGATAGAGGAAGAGATTTCGGTGATCAACAAGTCATCAACATAGAGAACAAGAATGAGTATGGAGTCATCTTTCCATAGAATATAAACATTTGGATCGAGACTAACACCTAGTAAACCTTGATGTAAGTAAAAAGGATTCCATCTTGGCATACCAAGCTCGAGGGGCTTGTTTAAGGCCATAAAGAGAATTATTTAACTTAAAAATGAGGGATAGATCATGGACATAACCTAGAGGTTGTTCCATGTAGATCTCTTCCTCTAGGTCACCATGAAGGAAGACACTCTTAACGTCCATTTGATGGACTTTCCATCTATTTTTGTGGAATGGCTAGGGTCGATTGAATAGAAGTCATCTTTACAACCGGGAAAAGGTTTTAGTATAATCAACCCCAAATATCCGGAGAAACCCTTAGCTACTAATCATGCTTTAAACTTTTTGACATCTCCATCTACTCCATACTTTGTTCGAACACCCACTTACACCGAACGATTTTTCTTCCTTTTAGAAGAGGGGTGAGATCCCAAGTATCGTTCTTCATAAGAGAGGAATAATCCTCATCCATGGCAGAATCCCACTCAGGAATACCAAAAGCCTCCCGGAAAGACTATGGATCGGAGGAAAAGGTGAAGAAAGAGTGGGGTCCAATGAAATCGTGAGTGAGTCGTCTCATATCTAAGTATCTCCAACAAAATCTCCAACACTTTGTAGAGTTTTCCTAGCCCAAAGAGGACTAGGAGGGTCAACTTGTGAGTTGAAAGATTCATTACTCGAGTGAGAAGGGACATAGTCCTCTTCATCACTACTATCAGAATTGTAAGACTCAAGGGTTTGATGGTCGGGAGGATTAGGGAGAGGAGCATGCTCAACAACATCATCATTTGATGAGTCAGAATCTGAATCAGCAAGCTGAAGAACCTCAATAGGTAGAGAAGTAGAAGTTGAAGAAGACTCATCGAACTTAACACTTCTCTAAATACAAAGCTCATGAGAAGTAGGATTCAACAATTGATATCCCTTCACACCATCAGGATACTCTATAAATATACAAGGTTTGGATTGTAGTTCCAATGCCTTACATTTCTTCTTGGGAATCCGAGCCATAGCCTTGGATCTGAAGACTCAAAAGTGCTCAACATTAGGCTTGCGTCCAAACCAGGATTCAAAGGATGTCATCCCTCTTACTGCCTTGTGTGGAACATGGTTCTAAATGTAATTAGCACAATTCACTTTTTCAGCCCAATATTGCGGAGGAAGAGACTTCGAGTGAATCATATAAGTGGCCATCTCTTTAAGAGTACGGTTCTTTCTTTTTGTTACTCCATTCTATAAAGGGATGTATGCAACTGTATGTTGCAAGGAGATCCCTTCAAAAGTACAGAAATCCATGAACCTATTGTTTACATATTCACCTCCATTTTTGGTTTGAAGAACCTTAATAGACCATTCCGCCTATTTCTCAACAAGAGCCTTAAATTCCTGAAAATGTTCAAAGACTTCAGACTTAAGCTTAAGAAAATATACCCAAGTATATCACGAATAGTCATTAATGAAGGTCAGCACATAAAGAGCTCTAGCAAATGAAGGAGACATAAATATACCGAAATATCATGTGAACAAGATCCAAGGACGAGTAGCTCTCCAGGATTTTCCTTTATCAAATTTCTTTTTAGGATGCTTTCCAAGGGTACAACCCTCACAAAGACCCTTATAAAACTTGACAGGGGTAACCCATTTACCATTTCATTTTGGCTCAATTATTCAAGGTAGCAATAATTTAGATGTCTGAAATGCTCATGCCAAAGCTTATTAACCTCATTTGCATGAGTGAGAAATGCGGTGGGCGTAGAATTAGAAGTAAAGTGGGAAAATGTATACAACCGTGAATGGTGATCTGCTTTTCCTCAACCACTTTAGTGTCATCGTTAAGCTTGTGAATAATCACCAAGTTAGGACCAAATTCCACTCACATTCCTTCACCAAGGTGAGTAATTTGGTAAACTGGTAGGAGATTGATAGAGATATTAGGAACACTCAACACTTGGTTGAATGTTCCCCCATCCATCTCTACCGATCCACTACCAGAAACTAACATTATCGTGTCATTACCCATCGTGATTTAGGACATACCACAAGGTTCGATGTTGGAGAAATCAACATGCAAAGAAGCCATGTGGTGTGAGGCACCAGAATCTATAATCCACATTGATGAAGGAACAACTTTGGCTACAAGGGCCTTTCCTTTCTTCTTATTAGATTTAGAACCTTTTGTAGTAGAAGACTAGACCTTGAGTATTTTGTTTGATAGACTTAGGAACACCTATTTGATTTTCTCAAGTAAATGATTAAGGTGATCAATTTGTTTTCTCATACACGTATGCTCTTTTTGACCGAGCTTATTGCAATAGGAACACAAATACTTATCTTTACGTGCTCTTGGCTCGAAGTCGAAGTGTTCGTGTTAATTTTAGTTTTGGTCTTGGTTTCTTTCTTAGGTTGATCCTTTTTTTCTTTCTTCTTTTCAATCTTCTTTTCCTTACTAGTACTTGCTATAAGGGCATGAGACTTGGACTTGAGAGATACCATTTGAATGAGTTTTTCATCTTCTCAAATGAGTTGGTATGAAAAATTGTCAAAGGAAGGCATATTCCAATCCTTTCCCAAGGCATTTTTATAGCGTAAAAAGTTGACACAAAGAAAGAATATTCGGGACCTAACTTAGATAGAATTGACAAGATCATTTGAGAATCTTTCTTCTCTACTTGACATTCCTTTAACAAAAATCTAGTGTGGACAAATTTAGAGAAGAATGCTTGTAGGTTTTCAAAATAACTAGGATTTAACCCTAGTAGTTTGTTTTCCAACTCATGCGCTCTCATGTCATCTTGTTGTCCAAATATCCCATCCAACATTTTCTACATAGAATTAGGTGTTTTGGATGACTCAATGTGGAAGATCAAGTCAGGAGAAATGGACATGCAAAGAAAACCTAAAGCTTCATCACTACGGTTTAACCGCTTAGATTTTTCAGGGTCATCATCTAGTTTAGTCTTAGTTCCCATGGTGATGCAGAATAACCCTTTACCCCTTAGTTTCATAATTATTTTCAATCTCCATTCGAAGAAGTTTACAGCGTAAGAAAAGGAATTGAAAGTGCATCCATAGTGAAAGGAGAGAGAAGGAATGCAGAAAAGAAACATAACCACCCAGGACAATATAATAATCCCCCTACTTTCAACACTTTATAGTTTAGCGCATTAAATACAATCGGTCAAGTGCAGAGCATGCATCTGAAACACTTGATAACTCACTTTGCAATCAACGTAATAACACGCGAAGAGAGGATACCACAATCATGTTTCATGGAGCACAACAAAGTGACACCGTACACAAGCACAATTACAAAAACTAGGAAGGAGCCAAAATTGAATCCTGGTTGTGAGAAAAAGTGTCTCACGTTGCGAAGGATACCCCTTGCTGCTCTATGGTGGATGCGCTCACGAGTCGCAAGCAATAATAAGGGTAAAATACAATGTTTTGAACTCAAGAGGAATTCGGATGATCTTGAACGCCGGAAAGGCACGTAGAAGACAAAGAGGTGCTCGGAGTAATCTTTGCACGCGATTAGTAAAAAAATTGACAATAATGTTTTTTTTTGAAGTTACCATTTTGAAACGTCTGATTTAGCTAATTTAAGAGATTTTGGAGTTAAAAAAATTTAAAAAACGTTACTATAAAGATGATTTTTAAAAAAATATTGACTAATCGTTTTGGAGAAATTGTAATTAATACAAATAGATTTAATTAAATCTAATTAATTACAAAAAACTAATTAAGATCTAATAAAAATTAAATCCTAATTAATTAAAAAAATTAATTAAGATCTAATAAAAAATCCTAATTAAAATATACTCCCCTTAACTTAAAAAAAAATTTCCACCTAAAAGTTAATTTTTTTAACCATTTATATAAAAAAGAAAACTTGCCTTAAATGAAACTAGAAAACTTTAAAACTTATGGTTATAGGAAAAAAGTAAATGTTAAAACTTAGTAAATGAAATACTAAATTTTAGAAACTTTACAAAAACTTACGGTGGAATAAAGTAGAAAAAAACTTACCAAGTTCGAACCTTCCAAAAAACACGTGTTTTTTTCTTTCTATTTGCAAAGTTTTTTGTTTTTAAAAAACTGTTTGGTATCTATTTTGGAATGGCCATGGAGGGAGGGAGGGAGGAACGGTTGTTGGAGAGCTGCATAGACATGGGAGGGAGGGAGGAGTCTTTGCATGTTGAAGGGAGGGAGGAGGACTGCACACAAGGAGATGTGGGTGAAGAAGGCACAACCATGGTAGAGAGGGAAGGGATCAGCCATGGTAGAGCACGCGAGAAGTAGACTGACCATGGAAACAAAATGGCCATGACAATTTTGGCATGACGAAAGAAAGGGCCTACCAAAAACAAAAAAAAAAATGATTTGCCAAAAAAAACGTAGATCAAGGACGTTGTAATCCAAACACGCAAATGGCGATGTAGCTTACGGGAAAAAATGCAAATACCAATTTGAAACATGGAACTCTGCAAAATAAAACACCATGCAAACACAAAGAGCCAAAGAAAAGCAGAGATATATTTTTAGTTTAATAAATTTTTTTAAAAAACTAGAAAATACTCTATTTTGGTTGATCTGCTAGATTTAAACTGCGGCTAGCTAAATGTAGCTGCAAAACCCTTGATAGCTTCAAGAATACCTGCACATGCATGAAGAACACAACAAAACCAAAAATTTCCAAGAGCAAGAACGTTAGCAATAAATATCCAAAAGATAATGATAGAAAAAAAACTTACACAAGGAGTAAAAGATTAATGAAACCAAGAGTGATCACAACTCGGATGATGAATGCACATTTACCTCATCTTAGCTCTGATACCATGAAAGAGTTGGTGAGAATCGTATCAAAAACTGTGCACCACGATGAAGTTGCACTCTGATAGAATCGTAATGGCTCCAACATAATGACAAGGAAGAATCGATCAATTAATGGAAGAGCTTGCATAACAGAACAAAACTTGCACATAGAGAAAAGACAATGGAGTGTCTTGGCATACTCATAAATATCAAATGAAGGGATACATGTAGGGTACTGAGTAACCCTAGTGCATGACACACAAGAAAACCTAAACCTAACCCTAAACCTAACCCATGTGAGATGACCCTCCATATGTGTGTGGAGGACATATAGAATCCCACACACCAACACCTCCCCCTCCATTCAATGAGGTTGCTAAGATGGTTGTTTGTTATATCACTCTAGAAGGTTGATTTTTGACCCTACCTTTACATCATCTTGTCCTTTTAAATCACTTCAGGCATGCTGTTAAAGTTAGTTTCCCTCACTACATTTTCCATTCTCTTGAGAAATCTATTAAAGAGGTTCAGGACCACACGAGGGTACTCCCTTTGCACCAAGGAGTGATCTTCCTCCTTCATCACTTCTTTTTGATGTGGCGACAAATGATCCTACCCCATCTTTGGTCCCCTTGCTGCCCCCTCCTCACTAGGTGAGGATTTGTATAAAAAATATGAAAATTTGTGAGGCCTTGTTTGATTCGTCCCTTGCTAAGAGAATTATTCGTAGTTATAAAGGAAAAGATGCTATTGGAGCTGAGAATATGCTCAAAATTAGTCGGGCCATCCCTACCACTAGCTCTGAGTCATGCACTGCTCAAATTAAGCGATGTAGAGTTAAGGCCGTTAAGGAGATTAAGGATAATGTAGACACCCTCCTCAAAAAATCCTCAAAACCAACATTGTCCCCTCTACTATCAATAACCTAGAGGAGAAGATGAATAGCCTTTCCTCTTAGCTTAGTGATTTGGAGGAAAGGATTCTATAGGTGGAAGATATGTAGTCCAATCAGTTGGTTATTCATAGGGTGGTTTTGGATTATATCCAAACTAATGTTAAGTAGGTTTGTGAGGCTTGTGGTATCCCTGAGTTGTCTTGGAAGAATGATAAAATAAAAAATAAGGTTATCACCAAGAGTAGCCAAGACCCGAAAATGCAAATGATGGTCAATCTCTAT
>JADAXU010000074.1:0-108624 GCA_018340775.1 Taxus wallichiana var. yunnanensis | reverse complement strand
CAATGTGCTTAGTTCAGTTACGTATTTGCTGCTCATATCTCTCCGTTTTCCGATATCATCAATCGCCGAATCTTTATCAAACAAAATCAAACATGACGAAAGTCTTAACGATAACTATACCAAGATCTACAAGTTTTTTCGCACTTTGATTTCTTCTGGGGATTAGTCTCTTGCACCTATGACGTGCTCATTAGCTGTTCTAGAAGCTTCATGGTGTCACATCTATCCCATATACACATCTCTTTAGAAACAAGCATATACTGACATTTTACTCAAAAAGACAAGTCAAAAAGTGATTAAAATGTAGTAAATTTTATTTTTACATTATTTCCTTGCCCTACCAACCCTAAGGTGATGAGCTTGCATCTCTTACTAGTGACGTAGGGTTGGGAAAGGATGGAAATTCACTACTCGCCATGCCTTGCAGTGATAAACCCCATGCTTCTTGCAGGTGGCATGGGGCAAGGTGTAGGGGTCCTCTCTAGACAATGCAAATGTTAAAAGGTCATAAACAAACTATTCAAACTTTGAGTAAAAACGAATGAATCCACGATGTTCAAAATTCCAAGAGAGTTAAAAATCCTAAAACCAGATTTTGTCTACTATGTGGGCCACTATCCACGGGTCTAAGTCTGGATAAACTGCAAAGCAAGTCGCACCCAAAACTATGAAGTCATTCGGTGGAAGTAAGCTTCAGTAGTTCTCAACTTAGTTTCCACCAATGCTGTCTCCGTCTTTCATCACTATCATTTCACCATATTTCATAACTTGCGCCCTTCTTAGCTCTTGGTGATGAGCCCTCGCAATGGCTTACTAGTTGACGTGGAGTTAGGAGTGGAAGTTAACTGCTCATCATATCGGGTTATTTTCATCACTTTGCCAAAACAAAGCATACGAGGTATCCAAATCGCTCACGGAAGCTAAGATTTAAGATCACAATATATCTACAATATCATATATCAGCATCATGAAACACAAAAAGAAAGCAAGCATTTGCATCATCTGTTCTCCATTGCATACATTCTAGAAAGCATATAAAACATACATCGTAGTATACACGAGGAAGCTGGAAACAGAAAGGGAAAATACGAGTGACAAAGTTTTGATCCAAAAGCGAATGCATATATATAAATAACCAATGTTTATATACAATGCCATCATGCTCTAGGCATGGTCAAAACGCTCAAAGAGCCCGTGATGTACAAAAGAATCTACAGTACAAAGCATACAGGGCCAAGTCGCCTCTCAACCCCTACGCGACCCCTCCGAGGGTGCGCGCCCTCGCCTAGGACTCCCGCTGCCCGGCGCTCTCGAACGCATGGAGGGCTCAGGGTCTCGAGGAGCTCGCGGTATGCACTCACCACAAGAATGACTCTCATAAGACGCCATTGTCTGCCATAGCCCTGCCAACTGACTGCTGTACGGAGAGTCGACACCATCCTCGGCCACATGCCAAACGGCGAGCGAAGACGAACCGCATGCCTACCGGATGTTGAAGGCTCCCCTAAGCATCTACAGATAGCTCACATAAAGCGCGGGTCCTATCCATAGGGATCATACCGCAGAATCGGTGCATACCCTACGGATTAGATCCCGCCACTCGTCAACAGCCTCTCGCAAAACAAAGAAGAAAAACAAACTAGAAGCTAGGCAAGAGACTAAAAGATACAATATCAAAACATAAGGAGAGATAACAATTAAAAATCCTAAATTAAACAAAAATCAAAAGATGAGAGGATAACTTACTCGGATCACCTGGGCCTCCAAGATGGGTCATCGGGCCAGCACCGCAGTGCATCGGCTGATTGAGGGGCTGCTCCCGTGAGTAGGAGCAACATGACGCCCGCAACTCACTCCATCCTCCACCATGGCCCCTGGGAGAGAGTGGCTCCTCTCAAGCTTCAGAGTCTCTCCTCGCACTACGCTCGGTCCTCTCTCGTCACAGAAATATCCCGAGTGTCATGCCACTCAGGATCACTATCATCCGTCTCCTCTCCGACCTCCCTCTCCAGAAAGCTCCTCTTGCAATCGGAGTCAATATCTATGGGGTCATCGCTGCCGTGAGTGGGATCCGGCAAAGAATCAAGCAAAGGTGCCTGGCGCACCGGCTCTCCCTCTAGCCCGAACTACCCTCTTGGCTGCAATGGGAGTGCCAGAGTGATCACTGTCCAACCACGGCCTCTGAGCCCCCTCTAGCCTCAGGGCGGACCTGACAGTCTGTAAACCTCGGTGCCTGGGGGAAGCATGCCCGCATATGGAAGGCCGAACTGCTGAGGAACTCTGCCAAAAGGGTGTACCTCCACCCATCCCACGCGGTCGATAAGCTGCCCTGTGGTGGAACAGGAGATCAATGTAAGGGTCTCCTCACCCCACATGCCGCCATAAGCCGATGACGGCGTCGCTCTCCATATATGCTATGGTAATTAGGGCAACCTAGCCGGGTGAGGTGCTCTAAGCACCGACATATCTAACCATCTAGCTGCCCTCATGCCCGGGTCTCTGCCACTCTACCCTCTCATAAGGAATAAAATGGGCTGGGTCCACACCCAACTCATGACTAGAGTCGGGTGGCTCAATGACTGTCCCGCAAACGTGACCACCCCGTATAAGTCATGGTAGGTGGTCCCTCTGCACATATCGCGCCCCCACTGCATATATCCGGCCATGCCCTTTATCCGTGCAATGATGGGGGCCCAACAAGATAGTAAAGTATCTCTCCTCCCTGTCCCCGATCATCCTCGAGGCAATGATCCCCATGATAGCTTGTCATTAAAGGCATCATGGGGATGGGAAAATAAGGAATCGATCGAACTCTCACTCCCTTCTTCGACCCCGTAGAGATGGGTCGCATCCCCATGCAGCCTCGCCCACCGTGCAACTGCGGCTCGAGACCCGCCATCTCCAGTGTGAGTCTCCTCCCACGATCGTGACCCCCAGGATACTGGTGAGACATCCTCCAAAGTGATGGTCCACTCACACGTATTTGACCCCCGGCAATCGGAAAGTGTTCCGATCTGCATCCCAATATGAGAATAAGTCACAAAGAATGTGACTAGATGGCGTGACATGGGGCACGCGTGATATACGCAATATGCCGGCCCTCTGTAATGTATCCTCCTCATCCTGAGAAAGGGCATCCAATACCCCCGAAAGCCAATCACTCTCTCTCTCTCGGCTCCATCTGATATACTCCTCCCTCGCCTGCATGCACCCAAAAACACACAAAACAGGGCAAGTTAGTATCCAATCAATATCGAGAGAGTCATAAAAGCATATAGAAATGATAAAAATACAAGTGCAATCTCAAAAGTTAAGCTCTTTTGCATTCTGTGCAAAACCGCCGCCCGAGCAGGCGGTTTCCTGAACCGCCGCCTTAAGGGCGGGCGAGTCGTGCAACTTCGTGCCGCCTGGAATGCAGGTGGCGAGTCATGCCAGCCGCCCTGGCTGCGGGCAAGGTGGCGGTCCCGAAAAAACCGCGCGGGTTGCTAACCCTAAAAATCCCAAAAGCGTAAAAATAGACCATTTTAGCTAAAAACAAAGCCTACCTAAGAGCGCCCCACTAGATGGACCTTTTGAACCTAGCATTTTCAAAATAATCCCCCATTACAAAAGAATTTGCATTCCAAATTTGAAGAGGAAAAACACAAAATGGAAGAAAACCAACCTCGTGATCGCGAGGTCGTGTTCCGCCGTGGAGGCATGATCACGATCTCGCCGCGAACGTTTTCGACTCTACTCACGTGAGAAACCGTCACCGTAGGTCCCGTGAGCTCAAAATCAATCAAATCGACTCGCGCAAATGAATAGGAAAATGGGCCCACTTTCATATATATATCGTTCTGTTTCGTTTTAAAATGACTTTTTCGCAGGTTTGGAGCGCTGTTGGAGGTAAGTTTCTATCCCCGCACGAATGGTACGTTCTCCTTCCCTATTATTTTAGCATTTATCTTCCAAGTTATTGCATCTATCTGCACTTGAGTTCTCTTTTTCATTTTCGCAGCGGTGAATTTCGATGGCGTCATCGCAACACACTGATTTCGTAGGTATAGCTTCTAACTCCCATTTCGGGACTCGCCACTATTTTTGGACCCACCGCTTTATGCCTCTTCATGGCTAAAACGCTTCTCTGAGGGGATATGCATGTACGTACCCAAAATTGTAAGGTACCTGCTCGCTTGCGGAAAGGTAACAAGTTGCCCCGATGATGATACAGGTCTCTTTACGCAAGGTGTTTGGGATCCGGAAAAGCCCTGAGTATGCGTTAACATCCCACGTGCCCCGCTTAGCCCCGCGCCTACTTTATTTTGCCCTTTTCCCTCTTTCCTTGGCCTCTTGACCTTCATGGATTTAAACTGCCTCAAGGGTCACTTTCATGACCGAGCCTAGCGGCGGTCTCTGAACCGCCGCTTGCTGGAAAGCGGCGTCTTGTGCGCATTTTCCAGAACACTCTTTTGATGTGACTCGCGTGAAATATCACATTTCACCAGCTTTTCTTTGCCGACTTGAGCATGCATTAATGTTTTTGGTCCCCTGGAACAGTGTTTTTTCCTTTGTTTATTGTTTAGGAGTTCAATTTGGTTTTGGTTTTTGAGAGTTGGAATTCCTATAAATGCATGGTTTGTGTACATGCAAATGGTCTGAATTTGGTGAAGAATTTGGTGAAGAATTTGAGCTGGAGCTTTTGGTCACCATTTTTCCTTGTTAGAGTCTTCTGATTTTTAGTGTTTTGGTTAGCTTAGGATAGTCGATAAAGATAGTTTATTTCATACTTGGTTAGTATTGCTCAGCTGTTGGTAAGCCACAGACCCATCTTGTGCAGGCAGTGCTGTTGTTCCATCCAATCCAGTTAGAAGCTTGCCTCTGATTCCTCTTTGCTGTAGATTTATCTTCATCGTGTCTTAGAGTTCTTAGTTCAATTCATTATATACCTGGTTAGCTTTATCCAGCTGTTGGTAAGCCACATATCCAACTTGTGCAAGCGTGTCTTTATTTATCAAATATTTGGAACAATAGCTTAGGGAATCCATTAAAGTTGCAGGTTTTGCTCTTCGTATAGATAGTTGCAGTTCTGGAGTCGCTTCATGTTGCAATGACTCATAAGAAAATCCCACTAGGAATCGCATAAGCCAAGCTCTCAGACTCTGTGCTATCCCTCTCTCGCTTCGCATTCTCGGGCCTCAGTATTCTCCGAGCTGTCCTTGTCCCAAAATCTACTCTATCGGTGCTAGCATTACACACTTTTTTTGGATCCACGTGAACACGAAAGAACGAGAAGATCATACTGAGGGGACGAGATCATACACACACCATCGGATTCGCCACTGTTCTGCGGAATCCAGGTTTTAAATTTCAAAGTTCTAGTCAGACTCATATCAAATAGAGTAGTTAATCGCTTTATTTCATTTCATTCTATTCTCGATATCGCTGTGGGAAGCCGCAGACAGTTGTATTGATAGTTTCTGAGAAACTATGATTCACTCCTCACTTCTGAGGTAGGATCGAGAATCTTGCAGGTAGATTAGACAGGTTATTTTATTCATTTAGAATAATTCTACAAATCACACAGGCAAATAACCACACTCGGTTATCTTGTCTGTTTTTAATTATTGTTTAGTTATTATTTCTAGATATGCTTAAAATAGTTTGCTTTCCTTAAAATTGTTAAATATTTCAGAGAAGAATAAAAGTTATATGCAGTTAGATTTATTTCACGTAATTAGAATTTGCTTCATTACAGTTAGTTTTTCCTTTTATGACAATTACGGGACCTCAAGAGCCCAGGGAATATATATTTGAGCCAATCGTGCCTCAACCAAACCTCGTCACACAGCGAGCAAGTTGATATAGACCAAAATATCAGATACAAGTATTCCGAACAACTACGCATTTACAACCGATCAGGCTCTCGCTAAGAGGATTAAACATAGAAGACGACCAAGCACATGCGTTTGATCGTCAAGTCAACCCAAACTACCGATTACTCTAGAAAACATCCACATGACTTGTAGAGGCTCGAAAGAGAACAAACATTCGGGTGCGATCCTCTAGTTCCACAGCCAGACGCTGGAGACACCCTCATAGATATAGATACCAGCTTAAGAATCCAGGTTGCGAGAACGTCTGTAAGGTATTCTGAGAAGATCACACAACTATTGGTTCTAAACATAGAAGCTGAGAAAGCATACGATTACTGGATACTAGGGATTAGAACTTGATCTCGCGTATGACCATAACAGGACCGCAACAACCAAGAGTCTACGGTTGTGACCCACAGATCCCACAGCCCAACGAATCCACAAGTCAGTTAGATATAAACACTGGCCTACGCACACTAGTATTTCAGTCCACTCCACTTCCACCTATCATCATCGAACAACTGTCCTTACTAGATATAGCGGCTAGCACGAAGCTAGGGAATTCTGGACTAGGCCAGAAAATCATCCGTAGAGTCAATTATATTCATCATCCACTATATGACCTTATCGGGAGATATACACGAAACAATCCCAGGTCATTTTCCACGTATTCCGCAACCCATAGATCGAATCACGCCAGAGCTCGATATTGATTGGAGCCTTCGAGCAGTCATCCTCGCTGATCGATCTATCACACCAGTCCAAGTTAGAAGGGCCTTCTTTGCCTTAGATTCACAAATTCCACTAGTGCGTGTCGAAGACATTAGACTGCCTAACTAGTTTGTCTGCATATTCCATCCCCACCGGCTTAAGCTCGCGACCTCGGAGGTCGGGTACGTGGGAAGAGTTACTTGTTGATTCTCATGCTCACTGTCTGCTTTTCTCGACGTCACATGATACCTCCAATTCCACTTAGATGCATATGTAGTCAACCACCTTGTACATATAATTCTAATGACTAAAAATAGCAAAGAAAGAAGGTCTTGTAAAATGTCATACAAATTATGCTCTACCTAAGTGCGTGTACTAAATCTGGATCTAAAGTTAATCCTCCATGCGTATTCTTCCTTCAAATTGTGGATCCACTCTTCAACGCTCGCCAAAGTTAATCGGTATGTTTTCATGTGAACCATCCCGAAATAACTAAAAAGAGGTCCCAAAGAATGGAACCAATGATGCAGCCTAGAATTCTCGATAACACCCAAATCGCTCATTGCACATCACTCAAAGATAGGCTGATCACTCACCCAAAGCATGCAAAGGTACCGGTCCCTCTTTATGGTTATCAGCAGAATGGTAGCATGATGAAGTAGTATAACAAGCATATATTTAGAAACTAATCCATCTACACATAGTTACATAGTACCATATCGATAAGCGCTAAGTATAAATCATCAAGACATCAATAATATGCAATGACAAACATATAAGACACTTTTGTTTGGCCAATATTCTTCATACCAATAAGACAAAAGCTTCATACAATATTAGTTGCACGCATGGATCTCATTACAATTATCCAGCCTCATGCACTCATGGATCTATATCCTTTTTAACACCATATATGTATCTCGTATCTCTTACTAAGTAATTCATTACATATTTAAAGGGTGGGGAACTTGCCCTTCACCGCTTAACTCTACCAACAATAGGTCGCATGCTAATAATAGCCATGCGCCTTTTACAACTATAGCCATACATGCAAGTATGCTATCTATAGATCACTGATAGTTAACTATAGTGGTGAATCTATTCTTGGCTTATGTCCATGCAAGAGTGATTTAATGCTCTTTAAAATATCGATGAAGAGTGGCGCAGCAAGTCTCGGCATTGCTTTGTGTGCTCCACACGCCAACCTCTAAAAATAGACTTGATCTACAAAATCGGCTAAGTCCCGAAAGTCTAACTCTGCACCTCCGTGCGCGAGCCTTCCTATTCCTACGCACCTCTAATCCTATCTTGTTTTCCCATGTGGCACTCATGGTGAGTTCTACTAAGTGTTTTCTCTGATCAATAATGCCGCCATCGACATTCCAAGAACTCTAGAGATGTGATTTTTGCATCATTCTTCATCAAATTTTGATGATTTCTTGTCATTTTTAATGGCATAGTGCAATTGAATGGATTTAGAGCTCAATTTGTGAATCTGAGGTACAAATTTGAACATTTGAAACTAATTTTTTCTCGAGACACTTGTAAAAAGAAAAATTATTAGATCCATAAATTACATACAAAAATTACAGGAGGGAAAAGGATGAAATGATGAAGGAAATCATGTCAGTAGGGCGCCAAAGATGAAAAATGTGCTCCCAATTAGAACAATGATGCAAATATTTGAAGTGATTCACCTTTTCGAACACCTTTTGGGCGTTAAACATCCCTTTTTGAAATCTTGGTGAAATATTGCAACAAGAAAAGGTGCTTTGAATATTCTTGTTTCTGGGGGAAAAGAAGCTTTGATGTAATGCAAATGTTATAAATAACATGCTTGAGTCATGCAAATGGTGTCGGTTGTTAATTCTGATCAAGAAAATTTTGAGAGAAACCATTTTCTTCCCGAGAAGCCATCCGAGAGACCTGTTAATCTCTTTTGTTTTAGATTTGCATCATGTCAAGTTGGTTGTGAGTGTAAAGCCATTGACGAGCTCTGAGATTGTTTCAATAACTTTCCCTTGCTGATGAATTTAATCAATTTTGAGTTAATCTGTGTTAATCTTGGGAAAAATTTGTGTCTGCTTTATTTCAGATTGTCTGCAAATAGTTTTTCTTGTTCTTATTGCAATATTACATTGAAATATTTGTGAATCACACATAATCTCATCCCTGTGATAGTTTAGTGGCATTTACAATCTCATTATCAGAAGAGCTTTCATCTGTTAATGAGATAAACAATTTAAAATCACTTTACCTTCCTTGATTGACAGAGATTGTTTGTTAGCCTTTGAGGGTATCTTAGGCATGATAAAACAGAGGTTGATAATGTTTAATTTGGTCTTTTAGCTCGAGCCTTCATGTTAAACTCCTAAATATTGTGTGAAAACGTGTAAATATGGGCCTCCATTGATGCACACCTTCTAGTTGAAGGAACATTTGGACTATTATGAAGTTTTCTGTTGTTAAGTTTTCCAATTATTGTTAAGGCCCTCAAAGATCTGGCAAATCAAGTTTGTCCTGTTTGAATCTCCCACCAAAAATTATTCAAAAACAATGAATCCCACCTGAAGTACCCTTGTTTTGCCCTGTATATCAACAAATGAAATATTTCCATTGTCAAAATATGCAGAAGCAATCAGGTTTTTAATGTCTTTAGTAACCTTAACCTTGTTTTGAAAATATCCCCATTATTTAGAAGTGACAACTCATGAGAGTTAAATTATGGAGCATTGATCATATTTTCCCAAGGTTTTCTTTATAAAATTTGTGCAAAAGAAGGATATCTTCATCTCCTTCATCAAAAAAGGTTACAAAATGGGTCCTCTCACCTTGGTTGAAAGGCACAACCTAAAGTAGTGAGGATAGATCAAATCCTTTTAAGGTGCTATCCAATTCTCCAACACCAAGTGACAAAGATCCAGATGAATCACCTCCTTGGCTACAAAATGACACATATTTCAATTTTTCTGTCTCTGAGTGTCCTGAGAAATATTTTATGCTACTTTCCGACTCGGGCTTCCATTGGAGAATCAATTTGGGTACCAACACGACCTATAAGGCATGACTAGGGGTGTGATGAAAATTAGCATGTTACTAACACTTTACACAACCCTTGACATAATCATAAAAATCACAGCTTAGGTTTGGACAGTAGTAACCTAGGTGCATGATGCACTTAGTGACAACTAAGCCATTGAAGTGACCCCATAAATGCCATCGTGAAATTCCTTGATGGTGTAGGGAATTTTAGAACTCATAAGACATTATAAGAGGATAACGTCAAAACCACGTTTATAAAGAAGACCACCCATGATGACATAGTGAGAGAAACTTTTGAGAAAGGTTCATTGTCCATTACAATGTAGTAATATCCGAATGAAAATGGAAAGGGAAAGGTAGTCAATAAACTTTTTATACCAAAGGTCATGTGGGTCAGTTTCAATGTTTCCTACAAGGTTGACATCTCGAAATAGATAATAAGGTGATTGCAACCTTTGTATGGTGACAAATATTTTTGAGTCGAGAGGGTGAAGTAGGGATTTGAGAAGCCAGACAGGCCATGGTATCTATGAATTTATTAGTGGAATGTGGGGTGGTTTGAAGTTCATAACGGTCAAAGGTAGTCAAAAGTATGTCAACATGATGCTTATACTTTTAAAGTATCTCGTTACGACATTGGTATATACCATTAACTTGATTCACAACCAATTGAGAGTCACCAAAGATATTAATTGATTTAACATCTAAGGCTACATGGCTTAGAAGACCCAAGAAGAGTGCTTTATATTCGATGATATTGTTAGTAGAATCAAAATATAGTTTAAAATATAATGGCATAAGGCTCACCGATAAGAGGAATGAGGATAACTTTGAAACCTCCCCCACACCGACATTTGAAACCATTAAAGAATAAGGTCATCTGCAATCGGTATCATCCAAAGAGAGGGTAGCGATGGATTCATCAGGGAAATCAAAGTTAGAAGATTAATTTTCAGAGAGAGGTGCGTCTACGAGTTGGTCAACAATTGTTTTTCCTTTGAAATTTTTTTTTGATGGGTGAATTCAAGATCTAGGTTTGTAAGAAGCATGAGCCAATGTGCAACATGTTGATGTTGGTAGGGCTTAGCGTACATGTAATGTAAGGGGTTAGTATTGGTGATAAAAAGGTTTTGTGGTTGAGTAGGTAATGGTGAAGTTTAGTGGCGACAAAAACTAAGGCTAAGCAGAGTTTTTCGGCATGAGTATATCTAGTTTCATAGTCTAAAAGCATATGAATTATATAATAAACCACCTATTCCTTCCTATGTTTCTCATCATGATGAGTGAACATGGCACCCAAGGAATGATCAGTAGCAGAAATATAAAGGTAAAATGGTTGGTCATCCTTAGGGGGAATGAACACAGGTGGTTGGAGGAGGTATTTTTTTAAGGCATCAAAGGATTTGTGGTATTCATCATTCCATTTAAAGGAGACATCCTTTTTGAGGAGATGATGAAATGGATGGCAGCGGTTGGAAAGATGTGAAATAAAGTGACAAATAGATTGTAACTTTCCTTACAAACTACAAAGTTGACGAAGGTTAGTAGGTGGAGGAATTTTGAGAATAACCTTGATTTTAGCGGGATCAACTTCAATGCCATGCAAAGAAACGATAAAACTAAGGATCTTGCTAGAGATAACATCGAAAACACTCTTCTTAGGTTGAAGGTGAACACAATACTTAATGAGATGATTTAAGATAACCTTAAGACAATAAGGTGCTTGACCCAATGTTTGGATTTGGCAAGAAGATCATCAACGTAATATTCCAATATACGATGCATAATGTCATGAAAGATATAAGTCATATCCCATTGATATGTAGCACCAGCATTTTTAAGAACAAAGGGCATAACACAATAGCGAAGGTTCCCAAGGAGTGATGAAGGTGGTTTTGTGTTGATCTTTTGGGGTAAGTAATATTTGGTTATAACCCGAGAAATCATCCATGAGTGATAACATCTCATGGCTAGTGGTGAGATCAACTAGTTGGTCAATAATAGGTAAAGGAAAGTCATCTTTGGGGCAAACTAAGTTAAGGTTACAGAAATCCATGTAAATGCAGAGTCCCCTTATCACTTTGGTGATAGAACAATGTTAGAGATCCACCGGGATAATCAATGGGTATAATGAAGGAAACCAAAATGATGGCACCGGAGTTCTTCTTTGACAAGAAGGGCAATGTGAAGATGCATTTTTCGTAGCTTCTATTTCACGAGTTTGGCATCAGAATGGTTACGATATTATGGACCAAAATGTTTGGGTCAATACCAGGCATATCAGCATAGGACCAAGAAAAAGTGTTGTTATGATCCCGGAGGAAAGAAGTAAAAGCTTCATGTTCAACAACATCTAAAGATTGGCCTATTTTTAGAATGTGTGGGTTGTCCTGAGTGTGAATATTGATTTCAATGGTCAATTCATTCAACATGGTTTGTGTCTCATAAGGTAATAATCGGTGAATATAATAATCTTCCACACCAAGGTAGGTGAGAATAGATTCATCTTCCTGACATTGAATGAAATTAATTGAAAGTGTATCGTCATCGATCATGTCAGGATACAAGAAGGGAGAGAAGAGGGAACATCACCATCTTGTTTATAAGTTAGGGTCATATGGAAATGGTGTTTATGAATTTTTTTAGGAGGAATGGCATTTGATCCATAAACTTGTAGGTGAAGGTGGTGAAGTTGGTGAATGGGGTGGAGAAGGTTTATTGTCTCAATGAGTTCAACCTGGGCCTTCTTGGGGACATGGTTCAACAAAGCCAATACCACCGTGATATTTATGCTAACGAGTGGTGCATGGGATGATAATATGGTGGTCTTGTTCATAGAAACCAAATCTAAAGCCTTCTAAGCACATCGATGGAGGAAGGTGTGTGCAAAGTGACGATTGGTGAGAGATTGAAGGTCAGAGGAAAATGGTTGAGTTTGGGAAGGTGGCTCGGGAAAGTAGGTAGAAGCATCAAGTCCCCCATACATTAAGTTGGTGCAAAGGTGGGGAGGACCATAAGGGAAACCCCGCCTATGTGGTGATCATAATGGGGATTTTGGTGAAGTTTACCATACTCTTGAGGAGTAAGAAATGTGTCAATATTATAAAGGCGGTACTCTCCCGCAGTGAGGCATTAAAAAACACCTTCTAAGGAATCAATAGTTTATATATGGTTATTACGAATAGATGAAGTATTGGAAGGTTGGGAAGAAAATCATTGGTTGGTTAAGAAGCAAATGGCTTGGTTGATGGGTCACCGTAGAAGTGGTGACAATAGTAGGAATATAGGAGTTAGTTATGGAAGAGTTAGTGACAACATTGGTGGATGGGGTTGTGGGTGAAGGGGAAGTGGTAGTGGTGGTAGATGCCTTAATTGGTATAAGGACATCATTGGGTTGATACAACATGTTATAGGTATTGAATGGTGAAGGGTTAACGGGGATGGTATAGTTATGTCCTTCATGTTCAAATTTTAAATAATGGTGTAAGGTTGAAGGAACACAACCCATAACTCGTAGATCTAAGGTCGACCAAGCAACATGTTGTATTAGAATTACCCCTATAAGATAGAATAATTCTGGAATGGTATGGGGGCCCACATGAATGTGAAGAATTATGGTACCAAGGGTGGAATTCATGGCATCATTGAATGAACACAACATAACTCAAGTTATTATGCATGTAATGTGAAGGGATACACATTTGGTTATATGCATCGAGGAAATGATGTTAATACAAGCACACGCCATTGATCATAATGTGTCCAAGATGTATATTATCAATGTAGATAGAAATGAATAGGACAGGATCAAGATCATCTGATTAGAGAGGTATAATCTCATTGTCGAGAAACTAGATCGACTAATTGATGAGTGGTAGAAGGTGCAGAGGAAGGGGATGAGGTGGTAAGAGAGGCCATATGGTGAGGAGTGATAATGATGCCACATGAGTAGGGTCATTAGGTAAAACCTCAATATATTACATAATGTTAATAAGGGCTTGTCGATGAGACTCAAAGGTTTGGACCAGGTAATACAAAGACATTTTTAGAGGAGACTGGTGAAATTTTTAATCATTATACAATGGGAAAACCCGTCGAAATAAGGTATGTGGGTCCACAAATGGTGATTTTAGGTGCAGTGTAGATGGGATATTTGGGTAAAAGAGTAGCGGAATGGGCTAGTTGTTTTCTCCTTTCTTTTTTCCTTCTAGGCTCTAGTGGTAATATTAACCATAGTAATATGTGGTAAAGGAGCAATTGAGTCGTGATAGGTGTCGTGATAAGATAGGAAAAAAATATGGTGAGGGAATATACTGGTTTTGTGATAAAAATGCAATGCATTGACATTTTAGCGAGGTTTGGCTAGCTCTCTTATGCAGACCATATTGATCTTGAATGTTGGAGGAGGATAAAAGGGTTTTGGAGGGGGAGATGAAGGTCGCTGAATAGGTAAGGGACAAGGGTGTGTGGTGATAGGTGGAGGTGGAATAGGGTCCTCATCTAAAAGATCATCATCATCAAAGTTTTCTTCGGGAGGACATAGTTGGAGAAGAATAGTCTTAAGAGCCTTACAATTTTCCACATCATGCCCTAACACATGATGGTAAGCACAAAATTTTGTATTGTCAAACCCTTCTAGTTTAGGTTTGAGTGGGTCATAAGGTCTAAGTGGTGGCAATGTGATGATAGAGGTTTCCAAAAGGTTAGCTAAGATGTTGACGTAAGACCCCGCCAATGGATCACAATGCGAAGTAAGTGTGGGTCTAGATGAAAGTGTGGGTAATTTTGATGGGAGAGGCACCACAAGAGGTCGAGCCTCGGAGGTGGAGTCGGTTTGAGCACATGTTTGGTAAGTAGGGTGGTTTTAGGTTTGGATTGTACCTTCTTGGGTAAAGATGTAGCAAATGAACTAGCGGTTGAAGGTGGTGTAGGTTTAACTACCTATTTGGAAGGTAGTTGGTTTTGGAATTTGGTTACACCTTCTTGGGTAAAGGTGAAGAAGAAGTGCATGATGTAGAAGGGAAGGCAGATGGCAGAAGGGGATGAGTTAGCCAAGGTGATAATGGAGGTGTGGTGAAGGCTATGGGAAGAGGAAAATTAGAAAGTACTAGTTGAAGAGAAGGGAATATCATTAATAATGATTAGGATACTGGAAGTGGTGTAGGTATAGGTGGTAGAAGGATGCAGTGACGATGAAGGTGTAAGCTATGTAGATAATTTGGGTATAATAGAGGATCGTGATGAGGAGGTGAGGTTGTGCTTTTGGTTTACCTTGGGTAGGAGGCTTCTTGGCCAAGGTTGATGGGTGGGGCCTGATGGATAGATGGAAGTGGTGAAGGCGATAAAGGGGTAGTGAGTGAAGGAAATGTATGCATCCTAAGAGGTTGGGTATTCTTCTTAGGTGAGGAAATAATCTTTGCGCTAGCTTATGAGGATGTGGCTAAATACAGCCTTGACATGGGGATGGACTAGGCTTGATGTCGACATGACTCCCAATGTGGCAATGGGTTTAGACGTGGAGGAAGATATAGATGTAGGTAAAGCTTCGGCATTGGAAAAGTTCAGTCAATGGTAAAGGTTGAGGTATGGGTGAGGGTGATGAAAATAGGTCGGTACAATTGGCATGGGCATGGTTGGTTTAGTTATCTGAAACACCTTTGGATAAATCGTGGAAGTATCAGCAAACAACATTTGCATATGAGTTGAGAAAGGTAGCTAAAGGCGTCCCCAAAGCATGGAATTGTTGACATAATCCAAGCAATCCAAACATGAAAACAACACCATTGGAAGGGGGGATGATGTTGATTTGGTAGTAATCCCTATAAAGAATATATGTGAGATAGGGAAATGGTTGGATTCAGAATTTGTGGGTAAAAGAACTAAGAGAAAATCAACATGATCCTTGAAAGCCAATGGAGAATTTTCACCAATAGGAAGGGAAGTGCTAATGGATCTCCTATGGGTAAGGGAGATGACAAGTAGGATGAGGTAGGTTCATATTTTGGTGAAGAGGAAGGTAAAAATGAATCTCCCATGGGTAGGAGAGTAAATACTACGGGTTATTCGTCAGGTTGAGAGGTGTGCCGAGAAACTATCTCGACAGATATGGAAGAATCCTCCGTGGGTGAAGGGGGAGATAAGGAGACTCTATCCTGGGTAAAGGATCGATGAAACAAGCTCTTCTCGTACATAAATGGGCTCGTGCAAGAATATCCATGATAGATGTAGTAGGAGGAAATTGCGAAAAGCTCGTATGATGTCGAAAAAATATGAACCTCATGAACATTACTATCATTAGTCAAAGGTTTACTAGTTTGGTTAGATGACAGGTGTGGTTTGGGAATGGTTTCTTGAAGATGTGAAGGTTCTCGATTAGCTTGGTGTTTTGGGTTATCAGTACATACCCAAAATTGTAAGGTACTGTACTGCCAGAACAGTGTAACAAGTGCCCCAATGATGATACAGGTCTCCTCGCAAGGTGTTCGGGATCCGGAAAAGCCCTCGGAGTATGCGTTAACATCCCGCATGCCCCGCTTAGCCCCCACGCCCTTTGTTTTCCCCTTTTTTCCTCTTTCCTTGGCCTCTTGACCTTCAGTGACGAAACCGCCGCCAAGCCTGGCGGCGCGGTCCCAGAACCGCCCCCGCCGTAGCGGGCCCCCACTGTGCATTTTCCAGAACGCTCTTTTGACGTGACTCACGTGAAATATCACGTTTCACCAGCTTTTCTTTGCTGAATTGAGCATGCATTAATGTTTTTGGTCCCCTGGAATAGTGTTTTTCCTTTGTTTATTGTTTAGGAGTTCAATTTGGTTTTGGTTCTTGGATGCTTGAATTCCTATAAATGCATGGTTTGTGTACATGCAAATGGTCTAATTTTGGTGAAGAATTTGGTGAAGAATTTGGTCTGGAGTTTTTGTCCAAGTTTGGCTGGATTTGGAAGTTTGATCTTCGCTCTCATTCCCTCATTTTAGTGTTTTAGTTAGTTAGCTTGTTTAGAAGCCATAACTTGAATTCACTTCGCATCTTTGTTAAATTGCTCACCGGTTGGTAAGCCACACGACTCCATATTTGCAAGGTAAAGGCTGTTGTTCCACCCAATCCGGTTAGAAGCTTGCCTCTGAATTCCTCTTTGCTCTAGATTTGTTTTACTGTGACTTAGAGTTCTTAGTTCAATTCATTATATACCTGGTTAGCTTTATTCAGTTGTGGTAAGCCACATATCCAACTTGTGCAAGCAGTGTCTTTATTTTGGAACGGAATAGCTTAGGAAGCCATTAAAGTTGCAGGTTTTTCTCTTCATATAGGATAGTCAAAGGTTCTGGTCGCTTCACGTTGCATGACTCGCAGTAAAATCCCGCTAGGAATCGCATAAGCCAAGCTCGACGAAGGTGATCTAGTTCTAAGACTAGACATGGATCGACAAGAAGACCGACGAAGGAAGGAAATTTTGGCCCAAATGGTTGGGCCCATACCGAGTCACGAAGGACTATGGAAATGGTGCATACCTCTTATGCATGCTAGAAGGTGAGGAATTTGGCAAACAAATTCCTCGCACCTCAAGCGCTTTCTACGCATAAGGGCTAAAGCACTACCTATATAACTATCTACATTGCATCTTCATATAGATTTAGATCATTTTGTCCACTTGTTCTTACACAAATTGTGATCAAGGAATCTATTCTCAAAGTAATTCATTACAAACTCATGATGTTGTTGGCACAAAAATTTCTAATCATATCTCTCCATTTTCGCGATATCATCAATCACTTCGTAATATTTTATCAAATAAAATCAAACATGACGAAGTCTTAATGGTAACCATACCAAGATCTGCAAGTTTTTCTCACTTTGATTTCTTCTTAGGATTGGTGTCTTGCCTATGGTCTTTTTAGAAGCTTCATGGTGTCACATCTATCCCATATATACATCTCTTTGAAACAAGCATATATTGACATTTTACTCAAAAAGACAAGTCAAAAAGTGATTAAACAGAAAATTTTATTTTTACACATTTCCTTGCCCTACCAACCTTCGGTGATGAGCTTCAAGGCTCTTACTAGTGACGTAGGGTTGGGAAAGGATGGAAATGGCCTTACTCGCCATGCCTTGCCCACGGTGATAAACCCACGCTTCTTACTAGTAGCATGGGGCAAAGTGTAGGGGGTCCTCTGTGACAATGCAAACATTAAAAGGTCATAAACAAACTATTCAAACTTTGAGTCAAAACGAATGAATCGTATGCTCAAAATTCCAAGAGAGTTAAAAATCCTAAAAACTAGATTTTGTCTACTATGTGGCCATCTATGGGTCTAAGTCCTGGATAAACCGCAAAGCAAGTTGCACCCAAAACTATGAAGTCATTCGGGTGGAGTAAGCTTGTAGAGTTTCAAGTTGGTTCCACCAAAGCTTCGTCTGTCTTTTATCACTATCATTTCACCATATTTCATACACTTGCGCCTTTTTGCTCTTGGTGATGAGCCCTCGCATCCTACTAGTTGCGTGGAGTTAGGAGTGGGGCAAGTTAACTGCTCATCATACTCGGTATTTTCATCACTTTGCCAAAACAAACGTGAGGTATCCAAATTGCTCATAGAAGCTAAGATTTAAGATCACAATATATCTACAATATCATGTATCAGCATCATGAAACACAAAAAGAAAGCAAGCATTTGCATCATCTGTTCTCCATTGCATACATTCTAGAAAGCATATAAAACATACATCGTAGTATACACAAAGCAGCTGGAAATAGACAGGGAAAACACGAGTGACAAAGTTTTGATCCAAAATCAATGCATATATATAAATAATCAATGTTTGTATACAATGCCATCATGCTCTAGGCATGGTCAAAATGCTCAAAGAGCCCGTGATATACAAAAGAATCCATGATACAAAATATACAAGGGCCAAGTCGCCTCTCAACCCCTACGCGACCCCTCCGAGGGTGCGCCCGCCTAGGACTCCGGCTACGCCGGCGCTCTGAATGCACGGAGGGCTCTGTGGTCTCGAGGAGCAGCCGCAGTCTCGCCACGAGAATGGCTCCTCATAAGACGCTCGGCTGCCCTATAGCCTCACCAACTCGACGGAGGGTCGACACCATCCCGGCCACATGCCAAACAGAGCGAAGACGCCGCATGCCTACCGGCGCCGCCAAGGCTCCCGACATCTACAGATAGCTCCGCATGGGTCTTATCCATAGGGATCATCAGAGAATCAGTGCATACCCTACGGATTAGATCCCGCCACTCGTCGACGGTCTCTGCAAAATAAAGAAGAAAGATGAATTAGAAACTAGGCAAGAGGCTAAAATATACAAGATACAAATATAAGGAGAGATAGCAGTTAAAACAAGTCCTAAATCAAACTAACACTGAAAGGGAGAGAGGATGACTTACTCGGGTCACCGGGCCTCCAAGATGGGTCACTAGGGCCAGCGCCACTACGCAGATGCCGCCGCCGACCGAGGGGCTGCTCCCGTAGTAGGGGGCAACATGACGCCCACAATGACTCATCCTCTCCACCACGGCCCCGAGAGAGTGGCTCCTCCGAAACTAAAGTCTCTCTCTCTCGCACTCGCGCTCCTCCCTCTCGCCTCGCATAATATCCCGAGTGTCATGCCACTCAGGATCGCTGTCATCCGTCTGCTCCTCCGACCCTCCCTCTGTGGACTCCTCAGAATCGAGTCAATATCTATAGGGTCATCGCTACTATGAGCAGGACCCGCAGTAATCCGAAGTAAAGGTGCCCGAGGCGCACCAGCTCTCCCTCTGGCCCGAACAATCCCCCTGGCTGCAATAGGAATACCAGGAGTGACCACTGTCCAACCACGGCCTCTAGGCCCCCCTCTAGCCTCCCGGACTGATCTATAGACTGGTGCCACTGGAGGAAGCATGCCCACATATGGGAGGCCGAACTGCTGAGGAACCCTGCCGAAAGGATGTACCTCCACCCGTCCCACACGGTCAATAAGCTGCCCTGTGGTGGAGCAAGAGATCAATGTGAGAGCCTCCTCTCCCCAAATGCCGGCCATGAGCTGGTACGGTATGGCCTCCATATCTGCTGTGGTGAGGGAAGCTACTGGCTGGTGAGGTGCTCTAAGCACCGACATATCTGACCATCTGGCTGCCCTCACAGCCCCGGGATCTGCCACCTCCACGCCTCTGCCATAGGGAATGAAGCGCTCATACACCCAACTCATAACTAGAGTAGGGTGGCTCAAAGACTGTCCCTGTAAACGGACCACCCTGTATAAGTCGTGATAAGTGGTCCCCAAAATATCTGCGCCCCAGGCGTATATCCGACCATGCCCCTCTATCTGTGCAATGATGGGGGCCCAAAGAAGATAATAAGGTATCCCCTCCCTTGTCCCCGATCAGTCTCGAGGCAAGGATCCCCATGATAGCCTGTCGAAATACGGGGATGGGCAAAGAAGGAATGGATCTGACTCTCACTCCCTTCTTCGGCCCCGTGGAGATAGCTGCATCCCCCATGTAGCCTGCCCACTGTGTAATCTGTGCTCTGGACCCAGCTGTCTCTAGTGTGAGCCTCCTCCCGATGATCGGGACCCCCAGGATACGGTAAACATCCTCCAAAGTAATCGTCCACTCACCGCAGACTTCCCTGCAGCTTCTGGAAAGTGTTCCGATCTGCATCCCAATAAGAAAATAAGTCACAAAGGATGTGACTAGATGGCGTGACATGGGGCACGCGTGATATACGCAATATGCCGGCCCTCTGTAATGTATCCTCCTCATCCTGAGAAAGGGCATCCAACACCCCGGGAAACCAATCACACTCCCTCTCTCGACTCCATCTAATGTACTCCTCCCTCGCCTGCATACACCCAAAAACACACAAAACAGAGCAAGTTAGTATCTAATCAATGCCGAGGGAGTCATAAAAGCATACAGAAGTGATAAAAATACAAGAACAAACTCAAAAGCAAGTCCCTTTTGTTTTCTCAGTGCAAAACCGCCGCCCTGAGCAGAGGGGCGGTTTTGTAACCATCGCCTTAAGGGAGGCGGTCAGTGGTAACCGCCGCCCCGAACAGGCGGCGGTCATGTAACCGCCCCGACTGTGGCGGGCGGCATGTCCGAAAACCCGCGCGGTTTTTAAACCTAAAAAGCCCAAAAATGCAAAAATTGACCATTTTGGCTAAAAACAAAGCCTACCCAATAGAGGCGCCCCTAGGTGGACCTTTTAAACCTAGCATTTTCAAAAATACCCCCTATCGCAAAAGAATTTACCATTTCAAATTTGAAGGGGGAAAATGCAAAATTAAAGAAAACCAACCTATGATCTCGCGGGTGGCGTTCCGCACGTGGGGCATGATCGCTATCTCACTCCTGGACGCTTTCGACTCTATTCACAAGAAACCGTCACCGTGGGTCCCGTGAGCTCAAAATCTATCAAATCGACTCGCAAAATGAATAGGAAAATGGGCCCACTTTCATATATATATCGCTCTATTTCGCTTTTAAAATGGCTTTTTCGCAGTTCTGAGCGCTATTGAGGTAAGTTCCTATCCCCGCACAAATGGTACGTCCTCTTTCCCGTTATTTTAGTGTTTGTTTTCCAAATTATCAGATCTATCTCGCACTTGAGTTCTCTTTTCATTTTGGCAGTAAGCGGAATTTTGGATGGCGTCATTTCGATACACGTGACGTGTAAGGTATAACTTCTAACTCCCCATTTCGGGACTGGCCATACTGGACCCACCGTTTTATGCCTCTTCATGGCTAAAACGCTTCTCCGAGGGGGCAATATGTACGTACCCAAAATTGTAAGGTACTGTACTGCGGAACGGTGTAATAAGTGCCCCAATGATGATACAGGTCTCCTCGCAAGGTGTTCGGGATCCGGAAAAGCCCTCGGAGTATGCGTTAACATCCCGCATGCCCCGCTTAGCCCCCGCGCCCTTTGTTTTCCCTTTTTCCTCTTTCCTTGGCCTCTTACCTTCAGTGATGAAACCGCCGCCTCAGGCGGCGGCGTCCCAGAACCGCCGCCCGCTCAGTAGCGGCGGTCCCAACCCGCGCGCCCGTTTTCTCAGAACGCGCTTTTCGACGTGACTCGCGAAATATCACGCTTTCACCAGCTTTTCTTTGCCGACTTGAGCATGCATTAATGTTTTTGGTCCCCTGGAATAGTGTTTTTCCTTTGTTTATTGTTTAGGAGTTCAATTTGGTTTTGGTTCTTGGATGCTTGAATTCCTATAAATGCATGGTTTGTGTACATGCAAATGGTCTGATTTTGGTGAAGATTTTGGTGAAGAATTTGGTCTGGAGTTTTTGGTCTGAAGCTTGGCTGGATTTGGAAGTTTGATCTTTGCTCTCATTCCCTCATTTTAGTGTTTTAGTTAGTTAGCTTGTTTAGAAGCCATAGCTTGAATTCACTTGCATCTTTTGTTAAATTGCTCAGCTGTTGGTAAGCCACAGACCCATCTTGTGCAGGCAGTGCAGTTGTTCCACCCAATCCGGTTAGAAGCTTGCCTCTGAATTCCTCTTTGCTGTAGATTTGTTTTACTGTGACTTAGAGTTCTTAGTTCAATTCATTATATACCTGGTTAGCTTTATTCAGCTGTTGGTAAGCCACATATCCAACTTGTGCAAGCAGTGTCTTTATTTTGGAACGGAATAGCTTAGGAAGCCATTAAAGTTGCAGGTTTTTCTCTTCGTATAGGATAGTCAAAGGTTCTGGTCGCTTCACGTTGCATGACTCGCAGTAAAATCCCGCTAGGAATCGCATAAGCCAAGCTCTGTACTCTTGCGCTATCCCTCTCCTACTCGCATTCTCGGTCTGCATTCTGAGCTGTCCTTGTCCCAAAATCTACTCCTATCGGTGCTAGCATTACACGCTTTTCTGGATCCAAGTGAACACGAAAGAACGAGAAGATCATACTGAGGGGACGAGATCACATACACCATCGGATTCGCCACTGTTCTGCGGAATCCAGGTTTTACATTTCAAAGTTCTAGTCAGATTCATATCAAATAGAGTAGTTAATCGCTTTATTTCATTTCATTCTATTCTCGACATTGCCAAGGAAGCTGTGGGGATTGATAGTTTCTGAGAAACTATGATTCACTCCTCACTTCTGAGGTAGGATCGAGAATCTTGCCGGTAGATTAGACAAACTGTTTTATTTAGAATAATTCTATAAATCGCACAGGCAAATAACCACACTCGGTTATCTTGTCTGTTTTAAATTATTGCTTAGCTATTATTTCTAGATACGCTTAAAATAGTTTGCTTTCCTTAAAATTGTTAGAATATTTCTTAGAAGAATAAAAGATATATATGTTAGATTTATTTCACGTAGTTAGAATTTGTTTCATTACAGTTAGATTTGCATTTTGTTTCGTATGACAATCACGGGACCTCAAGAGCCCAGGGAATATATATTTGAGCCAATCGTGCCTCAACCAAACCTAGTCACAGCAATAGTTGACATAGACCAAAATCTCAGGATACAAGTATTCCGAACAACCACAGCATTTATAACCGATCGCCTTTACGCTAAGAGGATTAAACATAGAAGACGACCAAGCACATGCGTTTTGGTCAAGTCAGCCAAACTACAGATTACTCTAGAAAACATCCACATGACTGTAGAGGGGCTCGAAAGAGAACAAACATTCGGGTGCGATCCTCTAGTTCCACAGCCAGACGCTGGAGACACCCTCGTAGATATAGATACCAGCTTAAGAATCCAGGTTGTGAGAACGTCTGTAAGGTATTCTGAGAAGATTGCACAACTATTGGTTCTAAACATAGAAGCTGAGAAAGCATACGATTACTGGATACTAGGGATTAGAACTTGATCTCGCGTATGACCATAACAGGACCGCAACAACCAAGAGTCTACGGTTGTGATCCACAGATCCCATAGCCCAACGAATCCACAAGTCAGTTAGATATAGACACTGGCCTACGCACACTAGTATTTCAGTCCACCCCACTTCCACCTATCATCATCAACAACCTCCTTACTAGATATAGTGGCTAACGGTTAGGGAATTCTCGACTAGGCCAAAAATCGTCCATAAAATCGATTGTATTCATCATCCACTATATGACCTTATTAGAGATATACACGAAACAATCCTGTGTCATTTTCCACGTATTCCGCAACCCATAGATCGAATCACGCCAGAGCTCAATATTGATTGGAGCCTTCGAGCAGTCATCCTCGCCGATCGATCTATCACACCACTCCAAGTTAGAAGGGCCTTCTTTGCCTTAGATTCACAAATTCCACTAGTGCGTGTCAAGACATTAGACTCACCTAACTAGTTTGTCTACATATTCCATCCCCACCGGCTTTCTTGGCACGACTCCTGGAGGTCGGGTATGCGGAAGAGTCACTTGTAGATTCTCACGCTCGCCTATCGCTTTTCCGGCGTACGCTTATCCAAGACAATATCTCCACTATCTAACATTTCTTGGATGATATTTTTGAAAGTTATACAATTACTGTCTGCTATGACCTTTAACGTGATGATAGTTGCAATAATCATTTTCTTTGTACCACGTGACGCATAGGATGAGAGGGTAAAAGCCGCATGTGGTTTGATGGGTGGAAGAGTGATGGCTCTGGATTTTAGAAGTTTTTCTAAAACCAAAGAATAGGGTTCTCCTATGGGAGTGTATTTTCGTTGCTCCCGCTTGAACTGAAAATCCTGAACAGGAGAAAGGTTGGAAGAAGGATTTGATTGGTTGGATGGGTAAGACAGTGCTCGAATCTCAAAACTACCATGTGGGAAAATCCTTTTACTTTGGAGTAATTATTTTTGATTTGGAAGAAGAAGAAGTATCATTTGATTTAAATGTAATGTTCTTGTTACATAATTATATCTTCTTCTCTTCAATGACACGAATTTCAAGTTTTTGGGCCATGGTGAATGCCTCATTGAACATGCAGAAGGTTTGAAATTAGAGAGTTAGATGTGCCTAGCATAAGCCCTGGTGAACAACTCTATTAACTTGGTTTGAGGCAAACATGAGCTAGTTGATCAGGCTCCACCAACGAGTGACAAAATATGTGATAGATTCATCTTCGTATTGGCATGTCGAGTACAAGTCGGTCATGGTGAATTTCTTGACGATGTTGATAGAAAATTGGTCTAGGAAAGCTTGAGCTACTTGGTTGAATGAGTAAATGGAGTTCCTAGGTAGAGCACTATACCAATCCAACGCAGGTCATGTCAAGGACATTGGAAATGTTCGTAAGAGTAAAGCATCATCATGAGAGATCAGATAACACACATGTTTAAAAGACTGCAAGTGTTGTTGCGGGTATTCTTTATTGTTGAACCAATTGAATTTAGGAATTTCCCAATACATAGGGTATGGATGAATTGAATGGACAGTGAATGGGATCATTGAAATCTCATCAGTATGTTAAGAGAATTACATGAACCGAAGACCAATGCTTCCAATGTCTGCATCTTATCCATCATCATTTTGATAAGATCATTAGTAGGTTGTGATGACTAAGCACCCCCTATAGTATAAGGGGTAGATGATGAAGGTATGACATGGGTGACATCCCAGTATATGGTGGTGCTGAGTACGAAAATTGTGAGGGAGGAATAGATGCAGGTGGAAAGTATCCTAAATAAGTGATAGATGAGATAGGGGATGTTGGTGATAAGTGTAGGTAGGTGGAGTGGATGTAACAATCTCATAGTAATTGGAGGAAGAGACCGTGGGATAGATATGAAAATGTTTTCAAAGGGAGTATGGGTTGCCGACACCATGGGTGGCTTGAGATGCAATAGGTATATGAGAGGTGGCGGTGTAGATAGGCCTACACTCAAGGTAGTTGATAAAGGAATGGTTGACATCATAGGATCAACTAATGTCAAAGGCATGACATATGCCATAGGTGCAACAAATATCGATGATGTAGGGTCAAGTTGGGACACCACATATGGTAAGGATGAAGGGGGTAAACTTGAGCTAGTAGTAGTCTGCAAACGTGGGTGTGAGGGTAGGAGGAATGGACACATGCATGCCATATACAAGTGCCCTGATGAATCCCAAGTGGATGAATGGGCTAAATAATATTGTAAAGTAGTGGGGTTTTGATCAAGGATTCTTACAAACTCCTCGTCACCGGTATTGATGATAATAAGTTGATTGGGATCCATAGGTGATAAAATGGAAGGAAACAATGGGCTAGGTGGGAGTGGTAGAGGTCGGTGTGGAATACTAGTTGGCGTTGGCTTCGCTATAATTCAAAACCATGTGACTTATAATAGACCTGGTAATCTGATCTCTGTAGATGACACAAAAGCATATAAGGAATGGAAAAATAGTTTTGAAAAGTAAAACTGGTTGATGTTTTAATTGAAAAATTAAAACACAGGAACCAATGGTGGTTGGGTAACCAATGTAGGTGATAAAGGGTAACCAATGATGGTTAGAGGATCGATATCGGTTATTGTGAAAATCAAAAGATTTATAAATGTGGAAATAAATGATGAAAATGAAGCAAATATGGACTTTGACAATGATTTCAAAGACACAGAGATATGGTGAGGTAACTGAGGAAACCCCAGAAAGAACATAACTGTGATGAATGCTACTTTGGTTAAAATGACCAAAACAATAGGAAATCGATAATGGTTAGTAAACCGATGATAATTAGATGAGTAAACTGATAACAATTGGATCGATGTTGATCACTGTGAAATTTGTGAAAAGATGGAAAAAAGTGAATTTGGTAATTTAGATAAAATAAAAGACCAACCTAGAAACTTGAGTATGGAAATGATTGACCCTAACACACTCAGAAAGATTTGGAATACACCAACTATGATTATGGAGTGTGAAAGGAATAAGAATGGAGAATACGATCTCACACCTCAAAACACAGATCAAGCAAAAACTAACAAACACAAAATCCTATGTGGTGGATTTTATGTTCGCTTATGCCATTTAGGACTGACTTGTGAATAGAGTAGAGTTTTTGGTTTGATAAAAGGTGCCCTACGAAAATCCAACAACTAAGGATAGTTTCGATAAGTTTTGGTGAGGGAGGTCCTTTCTTTGAGATAATGACTGGACAAAGAAACTAGTTTGGAGCCCACTGTCAATCCTTTGATCATGTGATCATTGACAGATTCTTCTGGGTAGGATGTTGTTTAAGAAAATGAGTACTTTATTTTAGTGGTTTGGTGTAGAGAAGAAAGTGTGCACACTTCAATTTTTCAACCATCAGCTGGGCATGACTTCCAGCATATAGGTTTCCCACAATTTTAAATGAGCTATAGATGCAACACTTAGAAATGATATGAAAATATTTTAGACCCAAATCCACAATGACATTCGAATGAGAGCAATGATGAATAGGCAAGAGTATGTCTTTCACTAATGCAATACAAAATAGAAAGAATGGTTCTTTTTAGTCCAAAATACAAGTGTCAATGAGACAAGTAGAAGAGAAAGAATGTTCCAAAGGAGAAAATTTAATGTGAACTACTTTCAAAAGGAAATAGACACAAAATATTTCACCTAGGAATGAACAATGCAAAAGAACCCCTAATGGGTCCCACTGTGTGCCAAAATGTTTCACCAAATTGTTGTGTGATAAAACAGATAAGGTAAAGGTCAAGGAGGAATACCTATGATTATGTAGATGGTAGGTTGAGTGCACGCATTACTAACTTTATCTAAGATAATTGTAGAGAACTCCTTTTTTTCTGGGAAGGACTACATGTAGATATAAAGCAAGACCACAAAATGATATTAAATAGCAAGATTCAAAGGACTACCTAACAAGGCTAGATCTCGGGAAGTGTGATGCTTCCTCAAATGGTTGTCAATCCTCTGT
This sequence comes from Taxus wallichiana var. yunnanensis, assembly GCA_018340775.1. Classification (NCBI taxonomy): domain Eukaryota; kingdom Viridiplantae; phylum Streptophyta; class Pinopsida; order Cupressales; family Taxaceae; genus Taxus; species Taxus wallichiana. The sequence goes on along the minus strand of JADAXU010000074.1, from coordinate 81,177 downwards.
TTTATCAAATTAATGAAAGTAAATATGAGAAATAAAGGTCCTATTGCTAACACTTTGATTTAGGTATCTCAAAACATTATCAAAAACTAGATTAAGCAAAGTATTGAAATCTAAACTAATCTAGCATCGGAAAGGTATGTTTCTGTTTGGATAGGTCATAAGGGTGTTAGGTAAGGTCATAAAGGTATCTGGTAAGGTCTGGGTGGAATTTAGGTGATGTTAGAGGTAGTTTGGTGAAGGTTAGCAAAAAACATAGTGACCGATATCGGTTTGGTGACTAATTCCTAGTAGAGAGGGAGACCGACGACGGTTAAGGTGACCGACGTCGGTAGGGGAAATTTGATAGTAAATTATTAAACAGAGGTTTTAGGGCTCTCTCGTGATTACACGAGAAGTGAAGGTTATGGTTTGGGTCATAATATGACTAAGAAGACTTAAGGATACTAAGAAGGAGGTTTATAATGGTGAAAAGTCTTGGGATGGTTGAATAGTGGGTTGGTGGGAAGAAGGTGATGTACATGAAACAAAGGAAATAAACTACTGAAAGAAACCAGAGATCTACAAAAGGAATAAGCAAAATGATTAGGATCATAATACTTACTTGATGTCTTGCAGATCTTGGGAGGTGGAGGAGGATGGTAGTTGATCCATGAAGAGATTTTGTGCTCAAGACCACAACAATATGGCCTCTCGTGTTTCCATGAGTTTTTTAGCACTTTGAAGGGAAACCAGATGCTTGTCTCAGCACTATGGTTGTGTGTTTTCTTCATCTCTGGATGTAAGAGGGCTTGAATATTCACGCTTGAATGCAATCAGCTCCAATAACTGAATGACCAACTTGGGTAAAGAGTTGTAAAAGTGTATATAAGGTAACCGATGGTGGTTAAGGTGGCCGGCACATCGGTTGAGGGATAATCAACATCTAGTTAGGGTGAGAAAGTCTAGGTTTACCAAAAATAGGCAGATCTTTACTATTTTTGGTGTGATTCTGATTGAGTCTACTTAGGGAAGTGGATTTCACGTGAGAGAAGGAAAGAAGGTCATAGAAGAAGTCCAATTAGGTTTTAGGAAGAAGTCTTAGTTAGTTAGGTTAAGTGGTGACTCAACACTGGGAGTGATGACTTAGTGCTAAGAGTGATGACTTGGTCATTGTGAGTTAAATGCCCTTGGAATGGGTCCAGGGTGAGGTGTCTAGGTGATGTGTAAATTAACTTAATTAAAGTAATTAAATTAATTAATAATGTGAGGATGAACATTAATTCAATTGTAATTAATTAAATTAATATGAATGCAGGTAAAGGGGTCATGGTTAGGTGAACACATTACATTAATTGATTAAAGGGGGCCAAAGGGAGTGTGACCCAACTTTGGTGTCTATAACTATATCACTTAAGACCCGGATTAAGGATATAAGTCATGTCAAAAATAGTAAATATAAGGCTATTTTTGGAAAACCTAGGATTACCCACCTTAACCGACGCTTGCTTATTATTAAACCAAAGAAGGTTACCTAATCGCCATCGGTTAAGTTAAATATGTTTTTCCAACCCTTCACCGGGTTGGTCTAGGATTGATTTATGAAACAAGCATTTTCATTCATATTCAAGCATAAATGTGAATAGAAAACAAATTAGAACATTCCAAATCTCCATCAACACTCACCTTCCTCCTTCACGGTCTTAGATCACATATAAGAGCACACATGATCTACCGCTACGGATTGGACATGATCATGCTTCTTCTCGATTTGTCATCAAACTATCACCATCTTCACCAAAACTTGTAGATATAAACTTAGATAAGTGTCTTGTTTATCTGTATTAAGCTCTTATTTCGATAGTTAGATTCCTTATTTACTCGTGGTTCATTTTAAGAAGACCCTCCAAAAAATTACTTTCAAATCATTGGTGAATCTCATAAATCGACTTTCAAATTGTTGGATTTTTTTGAAATAACGTTTCGTTGTGAAGGTGATTTCACATAGTATTTTTTCTCCTCGTTTCAAATGTTGGTCGTGGGTTGGACGCGTGGGTTGATGTGGGGTTAGATGGGTGGGTTGGATGAGTGAGTTAGATGGGTGGGTCGATGGGTGGGGTGGATGGGTGGGGTGGACAAGTGGGTTGGACGGGTGGGTTTGATAGGTAGGTTGATGGGTGGGTTGATGGTGTGTTAGAGGTCATTGGTTGGACGTTGGGTTAGATGGGGGTGGGTTGACGGGTGGGTTAGATGGGGTATGTTAGATGGGTGGGTCGACGTGTATGTTGATGGGTGGGTTGATGGGTGTGTTGGTCGGGGTGGGTTGGATGGGAGGTTTGGACGGATGGTTTGGTCAATGAGTTAGATGGGTGGGTTGGCCGGGTGGGGTTGGATGAATGAGTTGGGTGGATGTGTTGGTCCTGACGAAGTTGGTCGAATGGGTTGATGACCAATAGTTGGAAGATAAATAGTTAGACAAGTGGGTCGGGTCATGCAAATATTTGGACACGTGGGTTGGGCATTGATACCAATGAATTAAATGCTCATTAATGACACCCCTGGGTCCTATAAATACCCTTTCAAGGTTTTTTTTTCACTTTTACACGTAAATTGCCGTGTTTTGAGGCTCTCCGCTCTCTAATTTCATAATTTCACCCCGTCCCCAAATTTCAGCTCCCAAATTTCAGCCATGGCCAACACCACATCTATTCCCGCTCCCAAATTTACATAAAAAAACCTCATGTGCCCACAATTTCTAGCATTACAAAAAGGAAAGGACTTTCAAAAGGATTGGATTGAACAATCTAGATTTTCCGGGCTTGTGAACATGCCCCACCCGAGACTCGATCAATCCATCCTTGATTACCTTCTCACCTCTTATACAACGATAATAATGGAAAATTTTCCGCTCTTCTGCTGCATCCGAAGCATCACAAATTTATTTTTCTATCAACCCCGTGATGTGCATCGCTTTATAGGTTTTCCTTTCAAAAATAAACCGGTTATTATTACAAAGGTCATTCCTAATGGACGAAGACAAAAATTTGTTGGAGTCTCATTTTAATGTACAAAGTTGATGGTAAGTTTATGATTTTAAAGGCTTTTTTATTATTTCCATTCTTATCATTTCAATGTACAATTAACTTTACTTGTTCACACAAAGCCTATAACATTTATTTTCTCAGTAATTACAATTTCTCTTAATCATTCATCAAGAGGCCTTATTCTACAAGGCATAACAAACAAATTCTTTATTGTAGTTGCGGCCACTTTTTCAAAGCTAGGATTGTATTACAGGAAGATCTCAGACATTCCAGTATTGGGCAATTCAAGATTTATTATGACACTTTAGGTCAACAATTCGATTGGTGTAGTTATTTGTCCAATCGAATAAAATCAGATATCTCCCATGCCTACAAACCCAATACAAATGATAAAGCCAGGACTGTATTCTCTTGTTGCAATTTTATTCTTGCTTTCTATTATGAAGCGTACTACAAATTGATGCAGGATAAGATTCCTACTGCAATCAATGATAAGATGATTGGTCTTAGTCTCGAAGAACAACAGTAACTCGTAACAATTACGTTTACTTTCTACTTGTTATAACGATTTCAATTTCAATATTTGGATAAAATAATAATTGTATGATATAATTTTGTAGAGAAAATTAATAGTTGCAGCATCGCATAAGGATGCAATTGCTAGGGGTAAAGCCCTCCGAGTTCTCTGCTTCTCGACATGGATTCAAGAATCAACACCAAGTAAGACCTCCTCCTAAAAAGTGAGCTAGGGGATCGATATGCACAACACGTTTACCATCACATGTAACTACATGTATGAATAATGAAGCTATCTTTTTATATAATTTGGAAATTAAAACAATTAATATGAATACTGATCTTTTCTACATGTATTGTAATTGTATTCAGAAACTACTGAATTTGACGATGATGATCAAACTCATTCCGTGAGTGGAGATTGAAATATCATGATTGTGTCTCCTTCTATGCGAGGTATATAAAATATTGTACGGTAGTTTGATTTGCATGTTTTGTTTCCTTACAATTTTTTAGCATTTACAAAGCCCAACCATTATATTCTAACAATTTGTTGTTTGCTTCATGCAGGTAATATGGCTTCAGGGCATATTCCGCTTGCAAGGAGGCCACCAATTCCCCAAAATGTCATGTACAAACACAAAGGAGGACTTTTGAAAAGAATATAAGGATGCTTGTAGAGTCAACAAGAATAGTTCATCCAGCTACCACCAAATTTCCTGGTCACTAGGTGGTGTTTTAAGTGTAACAACCACACAACTTTTCAACAACATCACCCTTGATGAGGAGTATTTGGGATTTGATAGTGGTGATGCAGACAAGGGTAACTATTTTGACACCCACAATATGATTCAATCTACTCACCTCAACAACAAAATGTGCATATTCTATAGGGCGGTGGCTCTCCTCCTCCCCCAAGTACTGCTCCACAAACAGATGATGAAAAGACACATTTTATATTAGAAAATCTGATATCGACAAGATGGGGGAAACCATTCAAGAGGTCAGTAATGTCTGATGTGGATTTCGTGCGTCTTGGGAGAAGAGAGAAAAATTTTTGATAAAGGAAATAAATTCAAGATACCATAATCATGCTCAAAGGCATTCATTGTTCACCATCTGTAGAGAGCCAACCAACATGGCAGGATGTTCTACTAAACAAAGTGCAATCGGGAAAATTTCATATAGTAATAATTACGATGATGACATTATTGACATAATGCTTAACAGTTGAGAATCTCAATGCTCAAGCACATGCATACTACAACAAATGGACAAAAGACAAGACTAATGTCTTAATTGCAAATGCAGAAAAAGAGAAAGCTATTGTGAGTGGGCTTTAATCTTTCAATGGAAAACCTAAAAGTAATAATATAATATTTTTCATACTATCTGAATTTGATTGACTAACAATTTACTCTTTCTGTTTTGTAGGAAAAATATGAAAATTTAAAGAAAGAAGTAGTTGTTTTTGAAGCACATTTGAAGAATGCCTACAAAAGCCTGAATTCTTTTATACAATTGAAGGAAAAACTCATTGTTATTAATAAAAAAATAATACATTGAGAAGGATAATAAAGGAGCATAAGATGGATCCAGAAGTCTTACTAAAGGAAAAGATAGATGCAGATGCAACACTTTTGTCTACAGGAGATGTAGCGAGGGAGGAGCTGAATATACTAGAAAATATCAACACAACAACAACAAATCTTCAAGCAACATGAGTTCTAGCAGCTAGCGTATAGACACAACAGATTCCTCAATCACTTATGGTGGAAAAATAAAAAGCTTCACCTACATCATAAAATTTGATAAGTTAGTAAAGTTCACCATGTGACAGGTGTGTTGTCACAATTCCGACACTGGCATAGGAATTAAAAGATAGTGGCCAGCCCTTTTTTAGTTTTTATTCTGTGTGGTAGACGTAAGGACAACTATGATTTTGAATCATAGGCAGAAAAGAGGATGACCTCGTAATGTGTCCTTATATGAAAAAACTTGTCCGAAGCTTTGATATGTTATAACAACCCCTTTTTTGAATTGTATTGGTTCACCATGTGACAAGTGTGTTGTCACAATTTTGACATTGGCATAGGAATTAAAATATAGTGGCCAACCCTTTTTAGTTTTTATTTCGTGTGGTAGATGTAAGGACAACTATGATTTTGAATCATAGGCATAAAAAGAGGATGACCTCATAATGTGTCCTTATATGACAAAACTTGTCCGAAAGCTTTGATATGTTATTACAACCCCTTTTTTGAATTGTATTGGCTGACAATGCTTTATGAATTTGTACTTTTTTCATAAAGTAATCCACCACATGAGAGATCGATTTCAAAAGAACTTTGGAAGTTAGAATTGTACAATGTTACTATATGTTGTTAATACAAAATACAAACTATGTTTCTTTTCTATTGTTTATGTAAATGTTGCTTAAATTTACACTATTTTGTTTCTTTACGTTTCTGAATTGTTGCAGATGTAAAATAAATAAATTAATAGATATAAAAGATGAATGTGTCCTTATTTCAATCTTGAATTTGAAAACCAAACATAAAAAACAAATGGCATAATTGAAACATATAATGACATTGTTCCAATGGCAAAGGATCAAATAATGACAAATATAATATTCCATTTATTGAAAGTTGTAATCTCTAAATGAAATACATAAGTAGTCTCAATAATGTATAAAAGAAATGAAATCTATGTGAATTTGAACATTCCCGGAGCAACATTTTCATTGTTTCTTGGAAATCAATTGTAGCTTGATTTGTGGATGTGTCTTGATCCCCTGGGTCAGGCAAAATATTACTAACTCCTCTTCTTTCTACTAGTGAATTCCACAATGTCAGTGCTCTATCATAAGGAAAAGACTCCACTGAGTAACTCAATACATACAATCTGAGACAAATTTCTAGATTCCTATCCAATCTGTTTCAAACTTTTGACTTTAAAAAGGATAGTGCACTAAAAACCCTCTCATCTTCCACAGAACCCAAAATCATTGTTTGATAGAGCTCATACAACTTAATATACTCACTCAAATCTTCACTTAGAATACTACTAGAACAGATATCCTTCCAAATCCTTTTCATGGCACTGTAATCCTGTGGGTTTTGTAGAAGTTTCTAACTTGTCATATCATAGTATTACCAAAATCCATTGACTGTGAACTAAGTAGTTTTCTTTCCAAAATTCCTTCTACAAAAACTCCATTTATCTCTTCAGTCTTAGAGAAATGATCAGTTAGATCACCCATGTTTTTGACAAATAAAGGACTGATTAATTGAAGAGTTTTTGCACACAAATTCCAAAACTACGGATTTACAACTCCCATTGCTTCAAGTATTTTATCATTTTTGAATCTTTCCCGGATCTCTTTAGCTAACGATTCAGAGATCTTTCTCAACTTATTCCTAGTTTCCATTAATACTGCATCATATAAATTTTGTGTCACTTTTACTTCTTCTATTTCTGAGTTAGCCATATCAATTCTTTTTGGTACGTATGAAGTGGAATCTCTTTTCCATGTGCCTATATACATAGATGATCATTTATATTGTACTTTAAGAAGCACCTGGAATTTTTCAAATCTGTCAATGCATTCCAGTTTTCAAAAGTAGCACCCTGAAAACTCCCATCAGAAATATATAAACTTTCTAGACCCCAAAGAAACACATTTTTGAGTCTTATAAAGTCTGTAATGTAGAAAGACCGATCTTGAGCATGCTTCATTAAAATATTAAGCTCCCTCAACATGGGAAAAATACCACAGAGTGTGAGTAAAGTTTCTATGTTAGTTAGATGGCACAATAGATCTTTAGCTTTATCTACATCCTTGCAGTATTTAAACATAAATCCTATCAAGTGAAGGATATTCATCATATATTCTATAGGTAGGTTCGTACATAGATATCCATTTGGTATCTACATCTTTAAGAAGTTTTTTTCCTCTGTCAGTCCAATAGAAATTTTTGAAATTCTAAAAATCTCTTAAGACTGCTAGAATAATAGGCATGCAGATCACGTATCAATTCCTCCACTTTAGCTACATTTTCAAATGTGCTCACAATTTTGTAGGTGAGATTCATTCTGTGAGCCATGCAGTGGACAACAACCATATAAGGGGAATAGTTTTTTGAAGTCTAACACACAAACCATTTATGGATCCCTGCATTATAGCTACACCATCGGTTCCGACACAAACTAATTTTGTTGCAATGGCAAAGTCATCCATTCCGGTGATATCCTTCAGATTTGATACCACCAATTTATAAATATTTTCAGAATTGTAATTCTCTGTCATTTTATGAATTTCCAAGAGGTGTGGAGTCCTCATTTCATTAGTAAATGTGTAAACATGAATACATATCCATGAAGTATTATCAACTGCAGTAACCTCATCTAAAGAAAGGGAAATATACTTTGCCTTTTGAACACACAGTTTTAGATCCTCCTTCTCTACTAGAGATAGACATTTTGCAATCTCCCAGCCACTGGTATCTAACCAATGAGATTGAGGAATGTTCTTTAAACCAATAACTTGATACAACATTTTATTTTCTCTGAAATCTGACATCGGTCTTCCCCTTTTCATTATATGAAATATGGTTGCAAATTGAATACCCTTTGCTTGCATTTCTACCTCCATAGCTTTGCTCAATCTTGCTACTATGGTCCCACCTTTTTCATTTACATATTTGATACATTTTTGTTCCTTTTCATACTCTTATGCATATTTGACATGTAGACAATCTTTTGCATCTTTCCATTTATGTGTTCATACTTCACGCCATCCTTAAGCTTTTGGGAAATGTATATTTTCCCACAATGTTTTTCAATTGTGTCCAGTTTGAGTTGCATCATGTGATCCTTCCCCTGTTTCCAACCACATATTTTGCATCGACATTGTGTTGGAACATCATTACAATTTTTAGTGTACACAGGTTCAATAAAAGGATATTTTGCAGCCCATTCGAACTGGAATTTCCTTCCAATTGTCTAGTTTTCCATCTTTCTTCTAACATATTTTCTTTTTTTCCTTGGGATTTAACTTCTGCATCTGGGCATTTCTATAGAAATATTTTGAATCTCATGTCTCCTTTTTCTAGAAATAGACCTTAGAGTAGAAGCTTCCTCTATTGGTGTATCCAGGGAATTTGATGAATTTTCTTGTACTTCTATTTCATCAAGGGACGAAATGTTTGCCTCATCAATATCTATAAATTGATTATTCTGTGAAGGAATTTCTAAAAAGTCTGCAAATAATTTTATAAAATTGTTACTTATATAGTATTAATCTTATCTATAGTTAAATTTTTACAGAGTACAAATGTCAAAGAGTTCCAAGAATAGTATTATAAACATAATTATTAAATTCTGTAAGATAAAATAACTAGTAAATAACACTTGCCACATACCGATATTTTCAGCTGAAGCAGAAACCGACTTCATTTTTTGTGATTTTCCAAAATAGCCAAGCAAAGTATTGGCACCCTTTTTTGAACTTGCTGAATTTGTAATCTTCTTGCCCTAATTTCTAGTATCCATGACTACTTTCTTCTTTGGTCCTTGGATGGGAGTTGGATAAGTACAGGGGTTGGATGTCACGAGGTTAATGTTTGAATGGTATAGGTTGGACGACTTGGATGGGTGGATGGATGGATTATAGTTGGATGACGAGAGGTTGGATGAACAGGGGTTGGATAGATAGGAGTTTGACGACCAAACAGTGAATCTGACAGAGGTTGGACGGTAAAGGGTTGGGTGGTCGGGGTTGGATGGCTAGGGATTGGATGGCTAGGGGTTGGACAAGTTGATGGGGGTTTGGAGGAATGGATTTGGACAGATGGAGTTAGATGCCTCGGGATTTGGACGCCTCAGGGGTGGATGGATCGAGAGTTAGAAAACTAAGATTTTAGTGTTTACTTTGGTGAATATGTGCATGATTGCCATGATATGATTTGAAATGGTGGTGAATTACATTCATAAGCTCTTATATATGTGTAAAATCTAGGTGAAATGAATAGTATAAGGGACATGTCGGCCGAATTTTTAAGAAAGTAAGTCGCCTCATAATATTCACCAATTTGAATTTCCAATATCCTCAATTTTTTGGGAGTTTACAAAAATTGGCCGCTAAAATTTTCCCCGTATTTAGTTCTTTCTTCTACCAAACTCTCTCTTTGTATAGACCACTCACCCACATCCGATATATTATCAACTAGATCATTTCCCCTAAAAACACCTCTACCAACCTTCCAACCTTCACATAAATCTTACCACCCTTTGTAGAAATTAATCTGATCTAATACAAAGAATCCATGAAATAGATACACAGACAATAATTGAAATCAACAACTCTATATTATATTTTCATTAATTCACTATTTCAATACACTCCATTATATAGGAGATGTAAAATAACAATCCTTACAACAACATTTGTCTTCATATACAACCATACACCCATATGGTTTCAACCTCTCACCAATATAATAATAAAACAATACTAATTGTTTTATTATTCTAACTTACTAACTTACCATATACTAACCACATTTTACATTTACTATTTACATTTACATAGTAAATGTACTTTCACTAATTTACCATAATAATAATTACACATGTAATTATTATTCACCCATACATACAAATGGAGCACTAAGATATATTTCCTAACACCCTTCTCGGTCCCTTACACTCTCTACGCAATCACAGAGACTCAAAACCTCATTTTTGGGATTTGGACCATATTGCCCCTACCGATGCCGCTACCTAACTGTCATCGGTCATCTATATAACCGGCGTTGGTTAACCCACCAATTTTAGGTCTCTATGTAATTTAATATTCTCTCGACCAAAGAAGCCTTCCGATCAACCAAAAATAACCCATACCTCACCCAATCATTCCCAGACCCTTTACCAAACCTCTATCAGACCTACAAAACCTAGAATAACCCACCAAACCTCCGGATCTAATCATAGCTTTACCTATTAGATTATATTTACTTATTGTATTTACATGAGATACCTAAATCGTATAACTACAGTAGGATTTATTTATTTCATGATATTTACTGCATTAATTTGTATTTAAAAGTGGATTGACAACCTTCTAGGAAGCACCACGCTTCCCAGATCTAGCATTTTCTAGGCAGTCCACTAACCTATATTATTAATGCTATTTTTGGTCTTGTTGTGTTTCTTATATGTCATTCCTCCTAGCCAAAGGGAAGCTCTCTATGATTAGCTTGGATCAAAATTCATTAACATGCGCATTCAACCAACAACCTTCTTCGTCTAAAATAGGTATTCCTCCTATGCCCTAACCTCTTATTTGTTTCATCTCCATCGCAAAATTCAAGTGAAACATCTTGACATGCCCGGTGGGACCCATTTGGGGTTCTTTGCATTGTTCATTCTTAGGGAATTATTGTGTGTTTGTTTCTTTTTGAAGGAAAGTTCACATTAAAATCTTCTCCCTTGGAAACATTCTCTTCTTCCGATTGTCTCAGTGACATTTGTCTTTTGGGATTAAAAAGAACTCTTCTTTCTTTCTTACATTGCATTTAGTGAAAGTCATACCCTTAACCTCTTCATAATTTGTTCTCATCAAATATAATATGTGGATTTGGGTTTTAAAATCTTTTGCATTTCATTTCTGTATGTTGCATTCTAGATCATCTAAATTTCAGCAATCCATATGTTGTAAGTCATTCCCAAATGACGGTTGAAAAATTGAATTTAGTTCACATTTTACACACTTTTTATACCAAATCAATGAAAATAAACTACACATTTCTTAAACAACGTCTTTCCCAAAAGAAGCTATCAATAATCACATAATTAGAGGATTGACAAAGGGCTCCAAATGGTTTTTCTGTGAAGTCGTCCTATCGAAGAATGATCTCCCACGCCAAAACTTACTTGAAACTAGCCATAGTTGTCGGATTTTATAGGGAACCTTTATTAAAACAAAAATTCTATTCTACTTACAAATCAGGTCCTAAATGGCATAAACCATAACATAAAATCTACAGCTTAGGATTTCATGTTTGTTAGCTTTTGTCTATTTGTTTTGAGGTGTGAGTTATGTTTCTTCATTTTTCTCATCCTTTTATGCCCCACATCATGACTGGTGTATTCTAGTTTATTTTGGGCATATTAGGACTCCTCATAGCCATACTCAGTCTCTAGGTTGGCCCTCTTATTAAATATAAATCACCAAAACTTCATTTTTCTTTCTCTTCTTAGATTTCATAGTAACTTGATATTGGTCTAATGACATCGATTACATCATCTCACCAAGCATCGGTTAGTTGAATAATGTTGGTTTTATGTTATTTTGGTTATTTCTACCAAAATAATATTCACCACCCTTCTATTCTTTTCGTAAGCTTGTTTTGCCACTTCATTACCTTACTCGATTCTCCGATATCATCTATAGATTCTAGGTGTTTCACCAGATTGTAGTAGATAATGAAACAAATAAAGGTAAATAGGTCAAGGAGGAATACATGTTATACATTGGTTGAAGGTTGAGTGCACATGTTATGATTTCCGATCCAAACTGATTATGTGAGGTTCCTTTTAGCTAAGAGGAACTACCTGTAATGCAAATCGAGACCACAAGATACATTTAATAGCAAAGGTTAGTAGATTTCCTAGTATGAGCTAGATCTAGTAAGTGTGATAATTCCTCGACGGTTTTCAATCTATTGATATATATATATATATATATATATAAAATTCAATATAAAAAAATGAAAATGTAAATAAAAGAATCTAATGTTAGTGTGCTGATTTAGATATCTCGATTACTATCAATGTTAATGTAATTAAATGTTTAATAACTAATTAATTAAGGTCACAGTTAGGTTACAAGTTGGGTAGGTGGTATGAGGGTCACAAGGGAGGGTCTAGGTAATATCTTGTGTAATTTGGGGTTGATTTGGGTGGTAAGGAGGCTTGTTGGTCTAAGGCGTTTACTAGACATAGAGACCGACGCCGGTCGGGGAGTGACCGATGATAGTTTAGGTATGATCGATGTGCGGTTTAAGATGACCGATATCTGCTTCTGTGGGGAATGGTAGAATGTCAAAAGTAGGTGTCTAAGCTCTCTCTGTGTTTGCATAGAGAGTTGGGAAGGTCTCTTGGCCGAGGTTATAGGTGGGGTACCAAGTTTGGGTGAGGTTTTGTGAGTTTTGGGGGTCAAAGGGGAGGTTTCATGAAAGTTAACAATAGAGATAATAATCGACGTCGATCGGTTGATCAATGTCGATGAATAGGAGAAACCGATGATGGTTAAGGTAATCGGTGTCGATAGGGGAAAAATGGTGGTAATTAAATAAACTTGGTTTTTGGGCTTCTCTGTGATTGCACAGAGAATGGAGGGAGGATGGTTAGGCTCGTAAAAATGCTAGAAAGGATCATGAATGCCTAAAATTAATCTATGGAGAGGCGTGTTGGTAGGTGATAGGTTGGGTAGATTGGCAGGAAAGTGGGGGTGGAGGAATGCAGGAAAGAACAAGATCTAGTAACAAAAAGATAAAGAACCTATTAAGTAAGTACAAAAATGATGCAATTCAAATACACTTACTTGTATTTGTAGGCATGGTTGGTGAAGGATGACAATGGTTGATCTCGTGAAGAAGTTGGTGGTCAGTTCCATGGTAATGCTTCCTGGAGTGCTCCCGTTAATGAAAATTCATGTGGACGAGTATCAAGTACTTGCTTGGGCCTGTAGTTGAATGTATTCCATCATCGAATGCTTTGAGAAAATATCTGGTTCATGCTTGAATGTAGATAACTCTCCTAAAAATTGAAGTGACCAACCTGGGAAAAAGGTTACAAAACTATATATATGGTAACCAATGATGGTTAGGGTGACTAACATCGGTTGAGGGTTAATCGACATTGGTTAAGGCAAGAAATCATAGGTTTACCCAAAATAATAGATCCTTGTTATTTTCAGTGTGCTCTGATTGTCCATCCGGGTCTCAAGTGATGGTTAGCGCTTAGATAAGTGAGAGTGTTGTTGGAGAAGGAATAGGAATTTAATGTTAGGGTTAGAATAAGTCCCAGTTGGTTAAGATAAGTGGAGACTTAGTCCTAGTTAATTAATAGACTAAGAATAAGTCCATGGTGAGGTGTCTAGGTGATGTGGCTAGGTGAGGTGTAAATTAACTTAATTAAAGTAATTAAATTGATTAATAGTGTGAGGATGAACATTAATTCAATTGTAAGTAATTAAATTAATATGAATGTAGGGTAAGGGGTCATGGTTAGGTGAATACATTACATTAATTAATTAAAAGGGACCAAGGGGAGTGTGACCCAAATTTGGTGTCTACATTTTCCCCTTTTTATCGCGTAGCTTGTATTGATAAGTGACACTGAAAAAAATAGGAAGTGGTTGCCCCAAATATAAGTGAGAGTGGGGTTGCCCCAAGTAGGGCTAAAGGTGAGGTTGCCCCAAGTGTGGGTGGAGGTGATCCCCCTCAAACCAGGAGCTGATGAGGTGTTAGACAAAGTCGGTGAGTGGTTTGATAAATGGGTAAGTGATGAAAGTGAGGGTAGGTGGGTTATAGGTAATGGTATGGTCACTTGTGGTAATGGGTAAGGGTCATATTGGGTAATGGGTAATGGCAATCAAATGCATGCACACATATAGACTGCAACACAATACTAGGTGGAAGAGCTTGCAAACTCTACATCATCCAAGGTTGATAGGTTTATCCAAATAAGGTTGAAGTGATTCAAGTATCCAAGGTACAAGATATGGTCCAAAAACAAAACTTAGGTTAGGTGCAGGAATGTTTAGGTATGATCCAATACACCAAAGGTTTGGTCGGGATAAACAACACAACAATAGGAAAGGTAAGGTCATTAGGCTAAACAACATGGGTAACGACATCGCAAGGTATAACGAGTACACAAATTCCAATGTCACAAAATGTGGTTCATGTCAGGGTATGTAGGTCATGGCATGGGTAAGGCTAAGGTATAGGTAAATAACATGTCCCTAAATGCAATTAAGGAAATGTATAGGTAATTTAGGCTTATGGGTAGGGTGAACAGTGTTGGTAAGGTAAACGATGTTGGGTCACTAATGTTTTGAGGTAAAATGGGCATAGGGTGGGTTTAAAAGGTAATGACAGTGACCGATACCAGCTTATGGTGTAACCGACATTGGTTTAGTAGGGCACGACATGACCGATGTCGGTCAGTTGATTTGGGGAGAAAAAGTAAAATCTGAGGTTTGACGAATTCATTTTAACTTGTTGGCATTTGTGAAAATAACAAAGAGGTGGTGCTTCCATGGAAAGTGATGTTGCGAAGTGTCGAGTTGAGTTGGCTAGCTACAAGTACGTGAGTGGTTATCGGTAGGTGGGTCCACGAGATCGAGTGGAGTGAGTTGATTGGTTGAGAGATTCGAGGTGGGTTTCAACATAACAGAGGCGAGAGAAGGTGTGGGAGGTCCACCGATATAGAGACCATAGGTTTTATCCTAGATATGGCACCGAGATGAGGTAGGAGGCAATTTGAATTGCTCATTTGGTTGAAAATATTGTTGGAAATGTGGTTTTATTGTAAATTTGGGTGGGGTTTGTAAATGTAAATTTGTGGGTAAAATGAAATGAAATGAAGGGTGGGAATGACATAAATAGGTGAAATAGGGTTGGGGAATGAGGCTAGGGTAGGTTTAGGTGGGTGGGAATAGAGTTTTAGGTTGTTTTGTGAATTTTTAATAATGGGGGATGGGTTTTGGTTTTGTTTTATGCGATGCGGAGACCGACATCGGTCAAGGTTTGGCCACATGTCGGTCATCTTTGGCTAGCATCGATTAGGTATTAAGTGACCAACATGGTTAAATGGAACCGATGACGGTCAAGAAAACTAGTGATGGTAAAGGTGACCAATGCCGGTTAAGGTTGAGGAAAAAGAGGGGTAAGAAAGGGCTAGGTAGGAAAGGAAAATAGGTGAAGAAGGGGTAGGTGAAGATGAATGTAGGTAGAAGAGGGTAAAATATGATTTTGGCAATATGGGATAGGTAATGGGTAATAATGATAAGGGTTAGTAGGCTTGTAGGTGAATTAGGTAAATGGGGTAAGCATGATTGATGTGGTTGGGTATGGTTTGGTGGGTAATATGTGATTTGAGGTAGTCAAGTCTTGACATGGTTGTGTTTGGTGGATGCAGGCTAGAGATCAGCTTAGGATGTGGGACCGAGTACCATCACTACTTTTGGTATGGATGCGGTCTAGTGTGACCACGAAGGAGTGGCAGCATATGATGGAGGTCGACTTATTGGGGTCTAACACTATAGGTGCATTGTTTGAGATCCTAGTATGATGGTTACTTTCATCAACAAAGACGAGGTGACCGTATTGATGATGGAGGCGGTAGGTTATTTTACTCTACCGATTCGAGGGTGGGAGATTCTCATGAGAGTTAATGGGATTTCTCTAGGATATGATAGAGGAGTATGGGAATTTATCCACAAATTTCTTCAAGTTTACTTGGATGATTAGACAATGTATGGGCTAGTGAAGGACCATTGTGATAACTTAAGATTAATGTTTGAGAGATGTCGGTAGTTGAGGATATCCCTCAACATTAAGAAATGTGTTTTTTCTACCCCATTTGGAACATTATTGGGGAATATCATATGTAAGGAGGGCTTACTAGTAGATCTTGCCAAAGTTGTAGTCATTATGGGGTTGGGGGAGCCTACTATTCAAAGCGTAGTGCATGGATTCCTTGGACATACTGGGTACTACAAGAAGTTCATAAAGGGGTATGCCAAGATAGATGCACCCTTAGAAGAGTTAATTAAAAAAAGAGTGCCTTCCATTAGGGAGAGGCGTAATAGAAGACATTTAATTATATAAAGGATAAGCTTATGACCGCACCCATCCTATGTTTTCCTTCTTGGGATAAGCCTT
Source organism: Taxus wallichiana var. yunnanensis (assembly GCA_018340775.1). Lineage (NCBI taxonomy): Eukaryota > Viridiplantae > Streptophyta > Pinopsida > Cupressales > Taxaceae > Taxus > Taxus wallichiana. The sequence goes on along the minus strand of JADAXU010000074.1, from coordinate 64,682 downwards.
TCCATGTTCATGTTGATGCCTTAGGAAAAACCATTGGATCGATAATGGAACAACCTAGTGAAGGGGTTGTTGATCATCCCTTGTGTTTTTCCAGCAGAAAGTTAAAACTAGTAGAGAAAAATTACACAACTACTGAGCGTGAAGCATTATCTATGATCTACGCACTGCATAAGTTTAGGTAGTATATGTTGGTAACACCCTTTATATTCTACACAACCATATGGAATTGAAGTACTTAGTAAGCAAGCACATATACAAGGGCGCATATGTCGGTGGGTCTTACTATTTCAAGAATTTGAGTTCATTATGGTTGTGAAGCTAGGAAAGAGTAATTTTGGACCCGATCATTTATCTAGAATTGACTCGGGGGGATGTGCAAGCATTAAGGAAACTATGTAAGACACGTAACTATTTAGGTTACGGTACATGCCCTCAGATTTGGAGGACATTGCAGTATTTCTTAAAATAGGTGTGGCATCGAAAGGAATGAAGGCCTTGGAGAGGAAGTAGTTGGCCATACGTGTCGCACCTTACATGCCGATTATCAAATTCTATACAAATTGGGATGGGATGAGGTTCTGCGCGCCGATGCGTGATAGAACATGAGTGCATTGCAATTATGGAAGAAGTGCATGGTGGGATTGTAGGAGGACACTATGCAAAGAATGTAACTACGCGAGAAGATTCTACTCATAGGGATTTGGTGGGAAAACATTTACCAAGATTGTATTGAGTTTTGCAAGGCCTGTGACCATTTCCATCACCTTTGAAAACCTAGAAATATGGATGAAATTTCCGTGTGACGACCAATAGACAAGTGTGAAACCATTTGAGAAATGGGAAATCAACTTTGTAGGACCAATCTCCACTATATTTTTATGGGAGAATATAATCAGTAGGTATGGATGCCCATTGAGTTTGAAAAGTGATAGAGGTACACACTTTCTCAATGAAATAGTCGGGATTCTATTAGTAGAATTCATAGTGGCCCATGACAAGACTACCCCTATCAATGTCAAGAAAAGGGAACTGCTAGGCATTTAACAAAATACTTAGTCACATGTTGACTAAGATCTATGATGTTGGTAGACAAGATTGGGATGAAAAAGTATCAACCATTATTTGGGCATACAAGACAACATATAAGAGGTTGAATAAGGCCACACCGTTTCAATTGGTGTTTGGCATACAGAGAGGTTTTCCTACCGGTTAAATTATTTTTACCTTCATTATGTATATCGTGCAAGAGGATTAGGCTGATGAGCAAGTCTTTGGAAGAAATGATTGACAAGTTAATGTAGTTGATGAAAGACAATCACTCACCAATTGGAGATAAGAATAAAAAATTAAAACAAAAGGCATGGCATGATCATCACATCAAGAATAAGAAGTTTGAGGTTGGGAAGATGGTTTTTCTATATGATTCCAAGTTTTGCCATCACTGGGAAGTTAAAAGTCCATTGGTTGGGCCCTTACATCATCTCATACATCCTTGATTCAGTGCATGCGCCAGTTACAAGCGTTGGATGGGATGAGATTACCAGGACACTTCAATGGGAGTAGGCTGAAGCCCTACTATAAATAAGTCTTCTTGGTGTTTGTAAATAAGGCAATATTGCTAGTTAGAATAGAATTTCCTTTAATGTATTTTATTTTCTTGTGTTTCCCTTTCTCATTGTTTGTTCCTTTATGTTGTTTTGTTTTTCACCTCGTGCATCAAGAACCACATTACTCTAAAAGGTTATGTATGTGTAGAGGACCACACATCTGTTTAGTGTGGGGTGGAGTGAAGAAGTATAGGCCTATAATACAAGTTTGAGTTGGTAGTAGAAGTTGTGGTGAATGGCCTAGTTAAAGGATTAAGAGCGCATAAAGTTAAGAAGCGCATAATGAAGATGTGGACGTGAATGGTTGGTGCCAAGAAAGCCTTGAAGAAACCACGATAGAAAGGAGGAAGAGCGCACATGAACAACATGAGGTCAGCAAGGGCAAAAATAGGGTAAAGGAAAGAATAAGTGTCTTTGGTGCTATGGTCGCACACATAAGAGTCTTTAGTTGGGTTGGATTTTTATGCGCTAGAAGGTTGTAAAGGGGTTTTCACGTAAGATGTGGTGCGTGGGTGAAGGTGCTTAAGACTAGATTAGTGGGAAAAATCACATTTAATGTTAAGTATGGTGGTAGGTGGCATAACATTTAATGCTAGGAAGAAGGAAAAACTATAAATAAGAAGTCGGGAACTTCATTATTTTATATTTGATTGTGAAGTGAAGAAATCTCTTGTGAACTAGGGCATCCAAGAGTGATTTGTGTGGAGAAGAAACCAAGAAATATAAGAGGGCATGACTAGAATTGATCCGTAAACTAGTTTGGAAGGAGTACATGGGCATGGAGAAGTTGTTAAGAAACCACCATCTTGTGGAAGGATTTTTCTAGTTAGGGTTTCACTTTGCTAGGTCATCACGAGTTAGAAATATTTCTTTGCAAGATTGAGCTTGGGAATGGATAGAGTGGTAAATCATAGCAAAGGGAATAAGTTCTAAGTGTTAACCCAATCAAAATAATGACACCAAAGAAGGCCACCGTCTCACCTAAGAATTAGAAGCAAAAGAGCAAGGGAAAGTAAACAACTATCAAGAGAGCACCAATGAAGAATGGTACACAAAGATGCAATACCTAGATGGGGTATTATTTGGGAAAAGAGTGGGAATTGTACCTAAGAAAATTGACGATGAGTGATTCTAATCATCACACCAACATGATAGAGAAATAAATGGCTCTGGATTTGGTTCACCAAACAAACAAGAGGAACCTGGAAGGCATGCCCATATTTAGAACCGAAGGTTAAATTGGAGAAGGCAGGGCTGTTATAACTTTATGAACTACCCTACTTTGGAAAACCTGAGCACCTCTATCAATGGTTGATGTTATGCATTCATGAGGATCATTTTTATTTCATGGGGTGCAAGATGCGCATAACTCCCTAGTTGATTTCAAAGTTCATAGGCCTTATTTGTGAGGGAGAAAGCATAGATGATGATCTGAGTGACAAGGAGGCCATCAAGGAAATAGTAGCCGTGTATGACTACAAGAAAGGATTGCGATACTTTGACATCACAAAGATCCCATACCCCGTGATGAGGATGGGAATATGCATGGTTATAAAGCTCAATGATCAGGAGAGATGGACGTAGGTGAACAAGGCATGGCTGAATGTATGCCGAAAAATATTGAGGGGACCATCTATAACTTGTCTACTTTCATTACAGATGAAATCATAAGTAGTTCATAGGAAGGTGATAAAATACTATTTGAAACATCCTCCTTATAATTATCTTCTCGTAAATCGGAGTGTCGATGGGTTAGATAAGTTTGTTTGGGAGTATCGAGAGGAAGATCCATCACCCGTGAAGAGGTTCGTAAAATATACTTGTGAGACCATGACAACCACTCACAAGGCGTGTCTAGAGAAGTGGTACAAGCATATGTGGGATGTGTTCGGGGTGAAATGGAGAATTCTAGAGCAACTACCAAGTGCTCTTGGATGGAGAAGTAGAGTTTGTAGTGTACCAACACTTCTGCATTGGTAGATTCAAATTGATAGATGAAACAATGAGCCCCTGGTGCAAGCTTCCCTTCTCCTTCACCACACAATACTTCCAAGTGGGGGTAAATAGGTTCAAAGAGGCCAAGAGACTAAGGTTCGACCTTAGTGAGGTGGATCAAGACCACAAAGAGCTATGCAGGAAGCTCGTCTACCCCAAAAAGTGTGCATACGTGGAGAAGTATGTCTCCCACGAGGTCTAGATGACTAAGCCCTTGATCTTACATATTGTAGGTAGGACCGTGAAAGGGTGTATCTGCGTATAAGGCCGAAGTTTGAAAAGGGAACTTACCTAGAATGTGATGTCTCCATCCTGAAGACCATATAGGAAGGAGGAAGTGGGTGCAAAGAAGAGAGAGAGAGGATGTACAAGAGAAAAAAATCCCCAAGTTTATAGACTACACAATCGGTGGGCATGTAGAAGGAAAGTACCATGCTAAGAACTTACACACACCGGAAGAAGTCCCAGTGAAAGAAAGACCCCGAAGAGGAGGCATTGGAGAAAGGAGAGCCACACGCTCAAGAGGAAGTGCCAAAGGAGAAGTCACCAGAGGAGGAGGAAGGGAAAGCAAAATCTCCTGTCAGGGAAGAAGTGGAAAGTGATAGAGAAGGATGAATCGAGGATACGGAAATATTGGACACTAATATAGGTGATAAGGATGATGATGAGCCAAAGAGGTTCAAGGCCCTCTAGTTTTTGAAGTACATAATTCATAGGAAGAGGGAGAGGAAGAAAAGAAAGACTACATATTTGTTTGGAGGAAGGATAACAAGGAAGATGAGGATGCTCAAGACAAAGGGGTGAGAAAGGAAGTAAGTACAAAGAATCAGAAGACCCCAAGCCTCACAAAGGAACAAATAGATAAGGACATAGAAAAGGAAGTTGCAGGGGATCATTGAAACCTTGGTGGAGCAAGAGATAGAGTAGAGCGTGGAGGAAGTGCTAAAAGAGGATGAAGAAGAAAGCATCGGGAAAGAACATGAAAACATAGGGGAGGCCCCAAATTGGCTATGAGCTTTTGAGGGATGCGCGCAAGGAAGGAAGAACATAGAGGTAGCACAAGGCCATGTGATGGGATAAATTGATGATCCGAGCAAGGTGCTATGCACACATTTTCAAAGCACCATATCGACGAAACAACTCATGGCTATGACATCATTTGATGAGGAAGGTGCATACCCTCGAAAGGAAAAATTATTTCTTGGGAATTTGAGTCCCACATCGATGAGCCCAATTTGAAGTAAGTTAAGGGGTAGTGATGTAAGTTATGGAATCAAAAGGAACCAAACCCTTGGTAAACACTCAACAACTATCTCGACGAATAGATCTCGCAACGTGTTGAACAAAGTCTTGGTCAAGTTGAAGCCAGACTCTTTAGAGAAGTGATAGGGTTAAGTTTTTAGAGGCAGAGCTAGAGAAGAAAGAGGAAGAGCTCATGGAAAAGACCAAGGACTTAAAGCAGGAAGATCTAGTTAGCGCTCAACTAATGCATGAACTAAAGGAAAAAATGCAAGGGTACATATAGTGTATAAAAATATAGAGATGATAACGGATGCCATTGTCCTAAACCATCTAGATTTGACACCACCTACATAGAAGTATGAATCAACCTTGTAATTCCTAGAGGACTTGACTCACATTCTCACCATGGAAAGGAAACCACTAGCCTTAGAGTCTGTAGAAGAAGTGTTGGCGCGCTTTTTAGAGAAGGAGGAAAAGATGAAGGTGGTGGAGATTGTTTCTCAGTACAACAAGATCCTTTCCAATGTAAAGGCTTGCATGCGGTAGCAGCAGAGGCCACCTATGACAATGGTACAGATATAGGGATAGAGTGGAGAGCATCCTGGTCACCACCCATGAGGTAGAACTCAAGGAGTTCTAGGAAAATAACAAGGGGAATAGGGATGAATGAGACAAAATTTTGTTCAAGGTGGAAAATAAATCGAGAGGCTATTGAGACCTTGCGAGGCTCAATCAAGAACCGGATAAAATATTTATACCCCTAGATCACTTGAAGGATGGATAGACTCAACGATTTGGGAAAGCAATTAGAAGAGGTTGTTGAGACCATGAGTGCCAAGGGAGAAGATCTGATCTTTAGGAGGTGAGCTCCTAGTCGGCGACCTTTTTCAACAAGCACAAGATGAGGTTGATACTTGGGACAAGCTAGAGGTAGATTTGAGAAAATATTTCCCTCTCCTCTTGCAATAGTAATCATAGTTTCCCCATTCTTTCATTCTTCCCCGATTCTTCATTCCTTCATTATTTCCCCAATCTATTCAAGGAAAATCATTCTTTATTCATTAGAGAGAAGTGTTCTTATGGATGGAGAAAAGCATAATGTGGGGTGATGTTGGGATCCTGAAATATCGGCTAAGTATAGAAAGGCACATGGGCACGCAAGGTCTAATTGGAGTAGGGTGTGCGTAAGGCAAAGGCATGCAGACGGGGTTTTAGAAGGGTTTAGTAAAACCATTGGCGTGCAAAGCAAAAGAAATGGTTCCAACACTTAGCCATATTCGATGGTTCAGGAAGAACATGAGAAAATCATGACCCATCGCGCATGTGGAATGGATAAGGTTCCAACTTGACAACAAGGTGGCCTAGGAAGGAATATACCTTGCGATAGAAGATTTTAGAAGGCCATCATTGCAAAGAGTGGAGAGCTCGAGCCTGAAGAAGCATGCTCCCATGGAGGACCACCTTGACACTTGGCAACCGATCTACATCTTTGGAAAAGGCATGAAGGTGGTGGAAAAGGCTATAAATACAAGCACCCGATAGAAGAAAAAGGGGACCAAAGAGATCATAGGAGAGGTAAAGCTCTGCAGAAATATATGAAGAATTGTTTTTATGGGTTAGGTTTAGGAGATTAGGAGTAATGGTATATCAAGGGATGGGTATATGTTTTCCTTTGCATTATAAGGGACCTAAGTCCAATTCGATACATGGTTCTAATTTGCACTATCATTTTGGTCTGTAATGACCTTGATAGATGTAATGTGATTATTGGACATGTTCAAATATGAATATATGTGGTTTGTGGCTCATACATATTTATTGTTGATCTATTCTATATGTTTCATATGAATGGGTATAATAATTGTGCATCTCCTTTCCATTATGATTCGAGATATGTATTCTTTAATTTGGTTCTTATCTGAATGGATGCATTAGTATTAACACTCATTCTAAGCTCTAATGATGAATGTGGGGTTTATTTCATTATTTTTATTACCATCTGTCATAGATGATGAATTCTTACACAACTCACATAAAAGGGAGGGGCTCGGCACCTGCGCGTGCCTCGGGTGAGCGCCCAGCGCCATTGGGTGATAGGTCAACGTGCATGGGATTTTCCTTATTTGTTAAGGGGTATAAAAATTGACTACATCTTGGTTCCATTGCTGGGACCTCTTTTTGAAGTTGTTGTAAGAAATGACATGCATCTTTGTATCTGTACTATGTGATGACTAGCGTTTAACCTTGGAAAGTGTTGAAACATGGTTCAAGAGCACGAAGGATGAGTTTTCTCAGAGATTCAACATTGGACCTGAGTTTGATGCACGTAGATGGGTAGAAGAGAACCTCTACCATGAGTTGTATGAAACTTTATTTTGTTGCTTCCCAGTAGAGTTGTATGAATGGATCTCAAGCATATGCATCTAGATCAAGTCTAGTACTATAGAGCATGCGTATGGACCCAAGATGATTACCAGAGGTTGTAGATGCATATCTGACTTGGACACGTGTTGTGGATCATTGGTGGAAGGGAGTGTTGACTAGTTATACTATAGAATACACCATTTCTACGTATTCTTTCCCAGAAGTTTGCTGAGTTTGAGTTTTTGAGGGAGCCTAGAGGATCATTTCTATGTGTTATTCCTTTGGAAATGAAGATCTTGATCATTACCTTGAGTTTAGAGGCATTTCCCCATGGTAGATTAAATTTTTTGAGCATTGGGTGAGGAAGGTAGGGTGGAGGAAGATGGAATACATTACGGCTGAGAAAGAAAGGGAGGAGAGACGACTCAAGTATAGTGAAGCACGTGAAAGGGAGATTGCTAGACAACACGAGGTTGTAAGTGTGATGGATCTATGGAGGTAGACATTGTAGGAAGGAGTTGAGGTTCACGTAGGACATGGAACTTAAGAAGTTTGTGCTACCCCATCTTGGAAAGTGTGGGAGAGACCCCTTCGACTTCTGATGAGAGTTCATCATGTGGAGAAAGAAGAGTCATCGGCATGCAATCTAAACCCACCTAGTGACTAGGACCTTGGCTTGGTTTTCTAGATCAAGGGAGAAGTATTGTTAACCCAGTTGGTATCGGTGGAAGTGACTTGATCCACACCTAGGAGATATAATTTCTCATTTGGAACCTCTATGGCTGCACATACCATTCCAGTGTTTGGAGGAATTTTGGGCAAAGTAAAAGTACACAAGGTTTGGTATCATGTCATCAAGGAGTGGCGCAGGACACACATATGCGAAATGGACAATATCACAAACCATTGGCATGCACGTTTCAGTGGAATTTGGGACACTAGCACGACCACCCACTTCAGGCCCATTATAGCCATAGCAGGATTTGGAGGTGGATCTGGGTGGATCGGGTGGATCGGGGGAGGCACAAGACCTAGTGGATCCAATGGATCTAGTGGAGGAAAATCACCGAGGAAATCAAGGATCTAGATCGGGTGGACAAGGGCCTCAACCCCACCTCGAGTATTTTTTGAGATGTCTTTACACTTTCCGACTACCAAGGTATAAAGATGTTACAGAGCATGTTCACAAATGTGAGTTACTATGGCACGTGAAAGGGATCACAACCCCAGAGCGAAAGGCAAGTCAGTTTGCAATGATGTTGCAAGGGCATGCACATAGCTGGTATAGGAAGTATGACCCCCATCAGATGGTGGTAGATTACACCATGTTGAAAAATGCCTTCTAACAGAGTTCCATATCCCTGAGTTTGAGAAGAAGAGCATCAGTGCTCTAAAGGAAATCCAACAGGGAATGACAGAGAGTGTGCGGGAGTATGATGCACGTTTCAAAACTCTCTTGTCAAACTATCATATGACATTCATCCCTCTCAACATGCTCAATGGTTTTTGGAGGGATTGATAACACCATTTAGAAGAGCATTATCACATAAGACTTTCACAGACCCACGCAAGGCGTTGGAAGTTTCCCTATGCACATTGAAGCTATTGGGAGCATTGATACTGGTGTTAGTCCATTTTTGGAAGCTCAAATCACTTGTTATGGCTAAGCAGTTGGAGAAATTTATCTATGAACTCAGCCCATGAGACTCACAGTGGTATGTGGTGTATAGACTGTGAAGTGGAGGGGCATGCAAAGGATAGTTTCCCTCGGAAGTCGGTACACTATATATGATGGACTGTGAAATTTGTCATGGGGACCATGATGCAAGTAGGTGTCCTCTACTACAACATGTAATCCATAAGAATGTGTCTTGCTATTGCAAGATCTGTACATCTACATCACATGACACCAAAGACTATAGGCTTGATTGATCATATTCATGATGCTATTGATCTTGGTGTGTGCTAGACTAGTCTTGCAAGTAGTTCTAAGGATGATGACCACCATTATGAGGGTGCACAGATGGAGGCACACGTGGAAGGGTTTTTGTGGAGGGTTTATGTGTTGTGGTAACCATGGAGGAGGAAGAAGTGAGTTCCCACAGGAACTGTTTTAATTATGGATCTACAAACACTACAAGTATGAGTGTCCATATTTATTACAAGTGCTCATGGTGTGGAAAAAGCACATAGTATGAGGAGTTCCCTAAGTTGTTTGAGCACATGAGCCAACAACACCGAAAAAGAAAAGGGCATTAGGATGGTGAGCATAAATAAGGTTGACACACAGTGGATGCCACAGTGGCATGAGTTGAGTCGGATTGGAACCTATTTTGGTGACAATGATGAGAAGAGAGCACACGCAAAGAAGGAAGTACAAAGGTAGAGGACCTTTGGTTTCAAAAAAAGTGGTACATGGGAAGTACCCAGACCCTGCTCATCAGAAGGAGGTATATCGGAGACTATGGATGTCATTCGGAGTTTACAAGGAGAAATCCAATGTCTAAAGGAGCAAGTCCAGGAAGGAGGAGCAAAGAAGGAATGTCGAGGCCCAAAGGATGACCTGGATGAGGTCAAAGAAGTATGTAAGATGCTAAGGCAAGAGAATATTATTCCCTTGTTAGGAGAATGGTTGTGGGAGAAGGTACCACACGTTGAGCAGAGAGTGCAAGGAAGGTTTTTGCATGCAAACCTTCCCCCTCACAACCTTGACTATGATAAGGAAATCACCTTAAATGTAGTTGTTGATGGGTGGCTCCTTAGTAATATCCTCATTGACATAGGAGTGGAGGTCAATGTTCTCACCTTGGATGCATGGCATCAAATGGGAAGGCCCACATTACATCCATCTTCAATGTGTTGTATATGGAAAACAAAAAAGGCAATTCCCATTGGCATCTTGAAGGATATAACTATCACCATTCAAGGGGCCAAGTTTACTGGAGACTTTGAAGTCTTGGCACTCACCGAGGCAGACAATTTTCCAGCATTACTTGGCACCCATGGTGCTATAAGAATAATGTTGATCTTTGGTTCAACAAGGGGTACATAAGTTTTGAGAATAAGGAGGAGCATGTCATTATACCCTTGGCTGATGGGAAGTCAACACCCTATATTGAGCCCTTGGGAGAAGAATTCCTTGATAGAATATATGTGTGCTCCATCAGGGATCTTGAGATAATTCATCCCACGGGGGAGTTATCCAGTTTGAGGATGCTCAGTCCTTGAGTGACACCACTAGTATAGCATGTGACAATTGGGCATGGGACTTATGAGTTGATTGGATGATAATTAAGAGGATCAATAATAAGGGTAACAAAGGCACATTCATTAGTGTGCCTAGGAGGAGGAAGTTACCAAGTTACTCGGAGGGGCCAATCCTGAAGATTTCTTGCAAGAAATGGAGGCCCAATGGAGAAATGAGAAGGAAATAAGAGAAATGTTCAACTACAACCTATTCGAAACTATTGTGCGCTCTGGTGGGATACACATCGAGAGAACCTCTTAGAGTGGCACGAGGTGAGAATTTCCTTTTCTGTAAGGTTCTACAGGAGCAACACGCCCATGACTATAAAATACTACCATGGTAAAGAGACCACTTCATTCCATATCCAAGCATGTGAGATGGCCTGGATGGGAAGCACAAAAGCATTACCACCTTCATTATGGGTTCACAAGTTGTATTCCACCTACAAGGTTGTGCACACACATGGTATATCCACTTGGAGATGCATCATCAAATTGGTAATTGGAAAGAATTGGTGGCTGATCTCATTCAAGCATTTCGAGTATCGGAGTGCAAAGCCATCAATGGATAAGGTGTTACAGGTTGTCAAGCACCTTACAATGGGAGATAGTGTTATGGTGGAGGATAGAATACAAGAGCTACTAGGAGAACCTAGGCTTAGAGATGCACTTTGATGAAGAGAATCAGAAGAGATACAACTTGAGCGTGCATACATAGAAAAAGAAAAAGGGAAAATGGTTTATGTGATAGATGGGGAAGAAGTGGAAATCTTGGATGTTAACCATTCTATAGGGATGAGCAGGTCATAGATAGTGATGATGAATGGGTGTGCACCTACCATGAACCTTTAAAGACAAAAAGGTTAACATTGGTTTAGAAGAGGAACCTAAGGAGGCTATCATTAGGGATTATTGGTCGGAGAAGGAAGTCTCTAAGATCATTGATCTATATATGAGTTTCAGGATTTATTCCCTCGTGGGTATCATGAACTCAAAGGTGTTCACCATTCCTTAGGGAAATGAGGATCAAGTTGAAGGAGGGTGCACACCTAGTTCGGAAGAGACCATACCGAATGAATCCTAACTTGCGTGAAGTCAAGGAAGAAATAGATAAGATGATAACATCGGGCATCATTGAAGTTGTTGAAGAATCAGAGTGGGTAAGTCCAATGGTCATTAGTATCAAGAAGGATGGAAGGATAAGGATCTATGTAGACTATAGGGAGTTGAATGTAGTTTGTGTCATCGATCCTTTTCCAACCCCCTTCACTAAAGAAATTTTGGAAGGAGTGGTTGGACGTGAAGTCTATTCCTTTACGGATGGATTTTCAGGGTACCACCAAGTTTGGATTACAAAGGAGGACTAGGAGAAGATGAATTTTTCCACTGAATGTGGGAATTTTTTCCTATACGGTCATGCCTTTTGGGTTGAATAATGCACTTTGTGTTCTTGTGCATTGTGGTACAAGCATTTCAGACTTCATCCACAAATTTCTTCAAGTTTACCTAGATGATTGGACAATGTATGGGCTAGTGAAGGACCATTGTGATAACTTAAGATTAATGTTTGAGAGATGTCGGTAGTTGAGGATATCCCTCAACATTAAGAAATGTGTCTTTGCTACCCCATTTGGAACATTATTGGGGCATATCATATGTAAGGAGGGCTTACTAGTAGATCCCGCCAAAGTTGCTATCATTGTGGGGTTGGGGAGCCTACTAGTCAAAGCGCAGTGCATGGATTCCTTGGGCATACGGGTACTACAGAAGTTCATCAAGGGATATGCCAAGATAGTCACACCCTTAGAAGAGTTTCTTAAACACAAGAGTGCCTTCCATTGGGGAGAGGTGCAGAATAAAGGAATTTAATACTTTAAAGGATAGGCTTGTCACCGTGCCCATACTACGATTTCCTTCTTGGGATAAGCCTTTCCATGTTCATGTTGATGCCTCAGGAACAACCATTGGAGCAGTAATGGCACAACCTTGGTGAAGGGATTGTTGATCATCCCTTGTGTTTTTCCAGTAGAAAGTTAACACCAACAGAGAAAAATTACACAACTACTGAGCACGAAAGCATTATCTATGATCTACGTGCTGCATAAGTTTAGGAAATATCTATTGGCAACACCTTTTATATTCTACACGGACCACATGGCATTGAAGTACTTAGTAAACAAGCTTGTTCTACAAGGGCACATATGTCGGTGGGTCCTGCTATTTCAAGAATTTGAGTTCACCATGGTTGTGAAGCTAGGAAAGAGTAATTTTGGACCCGATCATTTGTCTAGGATTGACTCAGGGGAGGATGTGCAGAGCATTGAGGAAACTATGCCAGATGCGTAACTATTTAGGTTGTGTGCACCCCTCGGATTTTGAGGACATTGTAGTATTTCTTAAGACATAGTGTGGCACCAGAAGGAATGAAGGCCTTAGAGAGGAAGCAGTTGGCCATATGCATGTGCCTTACATGTTGATTAGTAGAGATCTATACAAATTGGGTCGTGATGAGGTTTTGTGCCGACGTGCTAGAACATGAGTGCATTGCAATTATGGAAGAAGCACATGGTGGGATTGCATAGGAGGACACTATGTGGGAAATGCAACCACGTGGAAGATTCTGCTCATAGGGATTTGGTGGGAAACCATTTACCAAGATTGTATTGAGTTTTGCAAGGCTTGTGACCATTTCCAGTGCCTTGGAAAACTTGGAAAGAGGGATGAAATGCCCTTATGACCAATAGCTAGTGCAACACGGAACCATTTGAGAAATGGGCTATCGAATTTGTAGGGCCAATCTCACCAATGAACTCGAAGGACTAGTTCATGGTATATCATCACTTGCACTTGATTACTTGACACGGTGGGTAGAGGCAGTGCCTACAAAGGATTGTACAATGGCTACAACTGCTAGATTTTTATGGGAAAATATAATCAATAGGTATGGATGCCCATTGAGTTTGACAAGTGATAGAGGTACACACTTTCTCAATGAAATAGTTAGGATTCTATTAGTAGAATTTATGGTGGCCCATCACAAGACTACCCCTATCACCCTCAAGAAAATGGAACTACTTTGAGGCATTTAACAAAATACTTAGTCACACGTTGACTAAGATCTGTGATGTTGGTAGACAAGATTGGGATGAAAAAGTATCAATCATTCTTTGGGCATACAGACAACCTACAAGAGGTTGAATAAGGCCACACCATTTCAATTGGTGTTTGGTGCGAGGCTATCCTACTAGTTGAATTCATGTTACCTTCATTGCGTATAACATGTGCAGGAGGATTAGCTATGAGAAAAGCATGGAAGAAAGGATTGACAAGTTAATGTAGTTGGATGAAAGATGATCACTCACTAGGTGGAGCCAGAAGACTGAAAAAGTCAAAACAAAAGGCATGACATGATCATCACATCAAGAACAAGAAGTTTGAGGTTGGGCAGATGGTTTTCTTTATGATTCCAAGTTTCTGCACCATCCTAGGAAAGTTAAAATTCCATTGGTTGGGCCCTTACATCATCTCGTACATCCTTGATTCAGGGCATGCCCAGATTCTGACAAGCACCTTGGATGGGATGAGATTACCAAGACACTTCAATGGGAGTAGGTTAAAGCCCTACTATAAATAAGTCTTCTTGGTGTTTGTAAATAAGGTAATATTGCTAGTTAGAGTAGAATTTCCTTTAATGCATTTTATTTTCTTGTGTTTCCCTTTCTCATTGTTCATTCCTTTCTATTGTTTTGTTTTGCACCTTGTGCCGATAACCACATTACTTTCTAAAGGTTATGTATGTGTAGAGGACCGTGCATATGTTTTAGTGTGGGGTGGAGTGATACGAAGTATAGGCATGTAATACAAGTTTGAGCTAGTAGTAGAAGTTACGGTGAATGGCTCGGTTAAAGATAAAAGAGTGCATAAGGTTAAGAAGCACGTAGAGAGAGGTGGATGTGAATGGTTGGTGTCAAGAAAGCCTTAAAGAAACCATGTATAAAAGGAGGAAGAGCAGAACAACATGAGGTAGGTGAGGAAAAAATAGGGTAAAGGACGGAAGAAGTGCCTTCGATGCTATGGACATGCGCGTAAAGAGTCTTCAGTCGGGTTGGATTTTTGTGCACCAGAAGGTTGTAAAGGGTTTTCACGCAAGATGTGGCATGTGGGTGAAGGTGCTTAAGGTTGGCTTAGTGGAAAAATATGCATTTAGTGTTAAGTACGGTGGTAGGTGGTATAAAATTTAATGTTAGGAAGAAGGAAAAACTATAAATAAGAAGTCAAACTTCATTATTTTACATTGCGATTATGAAGTGAAGAAAGATCTTGCAAACTAGGGCATCCAAAAGTGATTTGTGCAGAAGAAGAAAATAAGAAATCTGAGAGTGGCATGACTAGAATAGATCCGCAAACTAGTATGGAAGGAGTACACGGCGTGGGGAAGTTGTTAAGAAAGCATCATCTTGTGGAAGGATTTTCCAGTTAGGGTTTGATGGCTAGGGCATGGAGTTAGAAGGGTTTCTTCACAAGATTGAGCTTGGGATTGGATAGAGTGGTAAGCGAGTAAAGGGAAGAAGTTCTAAGTGATAACCCAATCAAAGAATGACACCAAAGAAGGTGACCATCTATCACCTAATAAGCAAAAGCAAAAGGGAAAGGGAAAAAAACAACTATCGTCGTGAGAGCACCAATGAAGAATGGTATGCAAAGATGTAATACCTAGATGGGGTATTGCTAGGGGAAAAGAGTGGGAATCACACCTGAGAAAAATGATGATGAGTGATTATAATCATTGCACCAACATGAAGGAGAAATAAATGGATTTGGAGTTGGTTCACCCAAAAAACAAGAGGACACCAGAAGGCATGCCCATATACAAAGATGACGAAGTGAAGGTTAAATTGGAGAAGGAAGGGTTGTTATAACTTTATGAACTACCCTACTTCGGAAAACTTGAGTGCCTCTATCAATGGTTGATGTCACATTCATGAGGATCATTTTTATTTTGTGGGGTGTATAAGATGTGCATAAATCCTCAAATTGATTTCAAAGTTCACGGGCCTTATCTGTGAGGGGGAGAAAGCATAGATGATGATCTGAGTGACAAGGAGGCCATCAAAGACACACCAGTAGCCGCATATGAATACAAGAAAGGATGGATAATTCAACATCACGAGATCCTAGACCCCATGATGAGGATGGCACACACCCGATTACAAATCTCAATGATCATGAGAGATGGTCACAGTGAACAAGGCATGGCTAAATGTATGCTAAGGAAAATATCTAAGGGGACCATCTACAACTTTTCCACTTTCATCACGGATGAAATCATAAGCAGCGCATGAAGGTGATAAAATACTATTTGGAAACATCCCCTTACAATTATCTTCTCGAAATCGAGTGCTGATGGGCCGAATAATTTTTTTGGGACTATCCGGAGGAAGATCCGTCACCCGTGAAGAGGTTCACAAAATATACTTGTGAGACCATGATGACCACTCACAAGGCATGTTTAGAGAAGTGGTACAAGTGCATGAGGGATGCGTTTAGGGGTGGAATGGAGAATTCCAGAGAAACTACCAATGCTCTTGGATGGAGAAGTAGAGTTTTGGTGTACTAACACTTCGGATTGTGATTCAAATTGATAGATGAAATAATGAGCCCCTAGTGTAAACTTCCATTCTCTTTCACCACATAATACTTCCAAGAGGGGGTAAACAGTTCAAAAAGCCAAGAGACTAAGGTTCAACCTTAGTGAGGTGGATCAAGACCACAAATATATACGCAGAAGATTTTCTACCCCAAAAAGCACGCATACGTGGAGAAGTATGTCTCCCATAAGGTCTAGATGATGAATCCCCGACCTTACCAATTGCGGGTATGAAAATAAAAGGGTGTATCTATGTATAAGGCTGAAATTTGAAAAGGGTTATTACCTAGAATTTGATGTCTCCATCCTTGAAGACCCTATAGGAAGGAGGAATCCCACACCAAAGAAGAGAGAGAGAGAGAGAGAGAGCAGAGGAGAGAAAAATGCCCCAAGTATCTAGAATACACAATCGGTGGGTGCTGAAGGCAAGTACCTAGCCAAGCACTTACACACATAGAAATAAGTCCCCATTGAGAAAGAAAAGTCCCCGGAAGAGAAGGCATTGGAGAAAGGAGATCCACACACTCAAGAGGAAGCAACCAAGGAGAAGTCACTAGAGGAGGAGGAAGGGAAAGAAAATCTCACAAGGAAGAAGCGAAAGGTGATAGAGAAGGATGACTCGGAGGATATGGAAAGCTTGGAGGCTGCATATATAGAAGAAAGGATGATGATGAGCCATGAACAATGATTCAAGGCCCTCTAGTTTTCAAGTACATGATTTAGAGGAAGAGGGAGAGGAAGAAAAGAATGACTACATCTTTGTTCGGAGGAAGGATAAAAAGGAAGAGGAGGATGCTCAAGACAAAGGGGTGAGTGAGGAAGTAAGTATAAATAATCAGAGGACCCCAAGCCTCACAAAGGAATAGATAGATGAGGACATAGAAAAGGAAGTTGCAGCGGGATCATCAAAACCTTGGTGGAGAAAGAGATAGAGCAGAGCAGGAGGAAGTGCTAAAGAGGATGAAGAAGAAAGCATCGGTAAAGATCATGACATCATAGGGGAGGCCCCATTTGGCTATGATCTTTCCAAGGGATGCGCATGCACATAGGAAGGAAGAACATAGAGGCAAAGACAAGGCCATGTGATGGGATAAATTGATGATCCTAGTGAGGTGTTCTACTCATGCATTTTCAGAGCACCATCTTTCGACAAAACAAATCATGGATATGACATCATTTGATGAGGAAGGTGCATACCCTCGACAAGAAAAATGATTTCTTGGGCATTTGAGTCCCACATCGATGAGCCCGAATTTCAAGTAAGCTAAGGGGTATTGATGCAAGTGCCAGAATCAAAAGGAACCAACCCCTTGGTGAACACTTAATAGCTATCTCGATGAATAGATCTATAACGTGCTTGAACAAAGTCTCAATCAAAGTTGAAGCTAGACTCTTCAGAGAAATGACAGGGTGAAGTTTCTAGAGGCGAGTTGGAGAAGAAAAAAAGAGAGCTCATGGAAAAGACGAAGGAATTAAAGCGGAAGAGCTAGTCAGCGCTCATCTAAGGCATGAACTAAAGGAAGAAAAGGAAAAGTGGTACACAAGGTGTATAAAAAGATAGAGATGATAACAATTCCATTGTCTAAATCATTCAGATTGACACCACCTAAACAAAAATATGAATCAACCCTGGAGTGCCTAGAGGACTTGACTCACATTCTCACCATAGAAAGGCAACCACTAGCCTTAGAGTCTCAGAGAAGAAGTGTTGGCACACAAGGAGGAGGACAAGATGAAGGTGGTGGATATTGTTTCTCATAGTACAAAAATATCCTCGCTGATGTAAAGGCCTCCATACAGTAGCAGAGGCCATATGACAATTGTGGATAGGGATAAAGTGGCGAGTATCCTGGTCACCACCCATGAGGCGAAACTCAAGGATTTATAGTAAAAAAGAACTAGGGGAATAGGGCTGAATGAGACATAATTTTGGCCGAGGTGGAAAAGAAATTGGAGCCTATTGAGACCTTGTGAGGCTCAATCAAGAACTGGATAAAATAATTATACCCACAAATCACTCGAAGGATGGACGTGCTCAAAGATTTGGGAAAGCAATTAGAAGAGGTTGTTGAGACCATGAATGCCAAGGGAGAAGATATGAGCTTTAAGGAGGTGAGTGCCCTAGTTGGTGATCTTTTCAAAAAGTACAAGACAAGGTTGATACTTGGGACAAGCTAGAGGTATATTTAAGAAAATATTTCCCTCTCCTCTTACAACAAAGATAATCATAGTTTCCCCATTCTTTCATTCTTCCCTAATTCTTCATTCCTTCATTCTTTCCCCAATCTATTCAAGGAAAATTATTCTTTATTCATTGAGATAAGTGTTCCCACGAGATAGAGAACAGGCGTAGTGTGGGGTGATGTTGGGCTCTGAAATATCAACTAAGTACAAAAAGGCGCATGGGTGCACAAGGTCTAATTGGAGTAGGGCACACAAGGCAAAGACACACATGACATGGGTTTAGAATGGTTTAGCATAACCCTTTGCGTGCACATAGAGAAAAAAATTCTTCCGGACTTAGCCATATTCGATGGTTTGGTTAGAACACGAGAAAAGCGTGACCTAATGCGCATGTGGAGTGGATAAGGTGCCAGCCTAGCAACAAGGTGGCCTAGGAAGGAATATACCTTGTGATGGAAGATTCTAGAAGGCCATCATTGCAAAGAGTGGAGAGCTTGAGCTGAAGAAGCATGCTCCCATGGAGGACCACCTTGACACTTGGAAACCAATCTATATCTTTAGAAAAGGCATGGTGGTGGTGGAAAAGGCTATAAATACAAGCTCTCGGTAGAGGAAAAAGGGGACCGAGAGAGATTAGAGGAGAGGTGAAGCTTTGCAAAAATACATGAAGAGTTTTTTTATGGGTTGGGTTTAGGAGATCTGTAGGAGTAATGGTATATCAAGGGATGGGTATATGTTCTCCTTTGCATTATAAGGACCTAAGTCTATTCGATACATGGTTCGACACGCACTATCATTTTGGTTTGTAATGACCCTGATAGATGTAATGTGATTATTGGACATGTTTGAATATGAATATATGTGGTTCATGGCTTATACATATTTCTATTGATCTATTCTGTATGTTTCATATGAATGGGTATAATCATTGTGCATCTCCTTTCCATTATGATTTAGATCTATATTCTTTTAATGTGTTTCTTGTCTGAATGGATGCATTAGTATTAACACTCATTCTAAGCTCTCATGATGAATGTGGGTTTCTTTCATTCTTTCTATTACGCATCTGTCATAGATGATGCATTCTTACACAACTCACATAAAGGAGGGGCTCAACACCCACGCATGCCTCGGTGAGTTCCCAACACCCACTGGGTGATAGGTCGGTGTTTATAGGATTTTCCTTATTCTCTTAAGGGGTATAAAAATTGACTATAAGGACTCTAATTCATCGAGATCTATCAACACAAGAAGGAAAAATAAATACATGAGTTTCTCTCTTTATAGTAATAAGACTACCACTTTGTATGCAGAGTGGTGGTTATAGAACTGCTGCCCAACCAGGCGAGAGGTCCCTGGGACCACCGGTCTACATTGGGTGGTGGTCTAGATCTTTCGGATAGAAAATAAAACATGAAACGAAAAGCCTCAAAATTTGAAAGGTTGTTCGTGTCTCTTCTCCTCCATGACATTTCCCATTCTCCAGTGCATGGGAGGACATGAGAAAGGCTATAAATATATGTTTTTAGAAGAGAATAGGATCATCGAAGCATGAAAAAAGTGAGTAAGAAGTTATTAGTGCTAGAATTATGTTTTGTAGAAGAAAGGAGTGTTGAGATAGAGAAAGCAAGTAATTGGGAGGAAGTGTGAGATATTATCTACTTCTCTTTCATACTTATTGTAATTTCGTACTTATTGTTTGAATTGGCCAATAAAAGTGGGAAGAAAGAGCAATTTCCCTTCTCGACTGGTTTTTCCTCCTTTGGAGGTTTCTAGGATAAAAATTGTTGGTGTTTGTGAGTTTATATTCTTTCCTTTCCTGTAATTGTTGATTCTAAGCACAAGAAAAATTCATTCACTAGCTATCTCTATCATTTTCTAATAGAAAGTAGAACAAAACGTTTAATTTGTGATTATGTGGATAATTCCAAAGTTGAAGAGTTTACAGATCATTTTGGTATTAGAGCTAACAAGTATCCAGGACTGTGGTATTCATTCTTAGATTTGTATGACAGTGATGAGATCTAAAGGTGAAGAGGCTTTACCTTGCGATCCAGAAATTTCTACAAGGAAGTGGAAATAGAGAATTTAGGGACAAATGGAGGAAGATAACTTGGTCCAGAATCGAGATGCTTGGAGACCATGATGGATAGGATGTTTAGAAGGTAAGAAGAACTTGCAGATTTGTAGAAGACAACTTTTGTCAAGCAAGACTCCATGGACTCAGTGGTTCGAGGCTTAGCTGAAAATTTTGGCATAGGAGGAGCCACCATGAGGAAGATTATGGGGAAAAACATGAAGAAGAGACTTCAAACACAAGATAAAAGGTTAAATCTGATTATACTCCTTTTAAAGTTGAGATGGAGGTTGAGATTAAAATATTTGAAGGAAAAGTAGATGCGAGTTGCTTGATAAATGGTTAAAATAGTTAGAAGTTTACTCTAGCATCCAAATGTGACCGAGGCACGAGAGGATCACCTTCACATGTCTAGAAAATGGAGGTACATGCTTTGGTTTGGTGGGAAACCCATCTAACCACTTGTGAAAAGAAGAAGCATCCTATTGTGAAATATTGGCAAGAATTTAAAGAATTACTTAGAGCTAACTTCTATCCTATTGGCCATAAGACTGACCAAATGATTAAATGGAATTATTTTAGACAAGGTAGTGGTCAAAGTGTGTAGGACTATACTATGGAGTTTTGAGGCAAGCCATGTTGCTAAACATGGACTTGGAGGATGAGGATATTCTAACTAAGTACTTGGGAGGACTTCACACTCACCTTCAAAGAAAATTCATCTCCACAAATCCCAAAGATATCAATGAAGCATGTGTACATGCATACTACATAGATGATGAAAAGAAGAAAGGAGAAGCAGATCCAAGGGAAAAGTAGTCGACAAATCAGCAGAAAAAAGAGTATGGGAAAACAAGTAACAAGGGTAAGTGGAAAGGGAAAGGTAAACAAGTTACCACTACTTTAAATACTTGTAAATATCCCAAGAATTTTTACAAGAATTGTGATATCAATGGTCATACTTGATGCTACATGTTGGAAGTTGCATACGGAGGAGTTACATCCGAAGAACCAAACCAAGGACTCAAAGAAGTCCATGACAGCTGTAAAAATAGAAGGGGAGGTGGAAATCGAAGATGAATCTGATGTAGATGAAAGGCTTGGATGCATGACCACCAACATGGACAGCCAAGAAGAGGAGATGAGTAGACTATTCCAGATCAAAATCCAAATCAAGAGAACTAAGGTAAATGCTTTGGTTGATACCGGTTCTCAATCTAACTTGATTTCTGAAGTAGTTGTAAAGAAGCTTGGTCTTGAGACTTACGAGCATCCACACCCTTATCCTTTGGGTTGGGTGAAGAAGGGTGTTGAAATTCAAGTAACAAGAATATGTAAGGTCAAGTTTGGGATAAATTCCTAGTATATTGATGTTTTGGAAGCTGACATTATTCCACTTGATGCTTTTGATGTTGTATTTGGGAGTCCTTACTTGTATATTAGGGATGCTATATTTATGAGAAGGGAAAAATGGTACAGATGGGTCAAGGATGGGATCAACTACAACATTTGGGCACACTAGCGTAAGACACGGGTTACTATGGTGAGTGCTAACCAAGCAAAACGACTTATTTAGGCAAATCATAATTAGTTTTGTTTACTTTTGTTAAAGGATAAACAAGATGGGGTAGAAGTTTCAGAGATTTCTAACCAAGGAAAGCATGATTTGGATAGTATTATTCAGTCTTTTCAGGAATTATTTTAGGCTCCCAATGGGTTACCACCAAAATGGGAAGTAGAGCATGAGATTCAACTATTTCCGAATCCCCTCTACCGAACATCGGGTTGTATAGGAAATCCTTGCTTGAGAGTACTTGAAGTAAAGAAACAACTCCAAGAACTACTAGACCAAGGGTGATATGTCCAGCACCTCACCATGCGGTTCACCTATTGTGATGGTGCCAAAGAAGGATGGTTCTTGGAGAATGTGCATCGACTACCATGATTTGAACAAGATCACCATAAAGAACAAATATCCACTTCCCCGCATAGATGATCTCTTAGACCAGCTTTAACATGCCAAATTTTTCACAAAGTTGGATCTCAAGTCATGGTTATCACCAAGTCATAATGAAGGAGGAGGATATATGGAAGATTTCCTTTAAGACAAAACAAGGTTTGTATGAATGGTTAGTACTTCCTTTTGGGTTATGCAATGCACCCACTACATTTATGAGATTGATGAATGATGTATTGCGGGATTTCATAGACTCATGTGTCATTGTATATCTAGATGATATCTTGATCTTTAGTGCCACATGGGAAGAACATCTAACTCATTTACAACAAGTCTTGCAAGTTCTTAGGGAGAAACAACTGCTTTGTAATATGAATAAATGTGAATTTTCCAAACAGTCACTTTTCTATCTTGGGCATGTGGTTGGAGGAGGAGAGCTATGAGTAGATCCAAAGAAGATGGAAGCCATCACTAATTGTCCAACACCAACATGAGCTTCAAAGACTAGGATTTTTATGGGAGTAGTACAATACATGCGGAAGTTCATTCCGAGCTTCTCTACGATTGCAGCACCTCTACACACAATGTCCACAAAGAGTAAGGGTTTTGAATGGGGTAAGGAAGAAGACAAATCCTTTGATTTATTGAAATACAAGATTATTCATGCTCTATACTCTCTTCCTAATTTACAACAACCTTTTGAAGTAGAAACATATGCCAGTGATTATGCTATGGACATAGTGTTGCTTCAAGAGGTAAACCCATATGCTATCATTATGAAACTTTCACTTCAACAGTTAAAGGATATTCAATATATGATAAGGAAATGTATGCACTAGTTTAGGAAATTAAAAAATGGAAGCATTATTTGTTGGGTAAAGAAAATATTGTGCACACTTGACCACAAACCTCTCCAATATTTGCAAGCACAATCTAAATTATAGTAGACAAAGCAACTACAAATGGATGGGGTTTCTTTAGCAGTTCCATCTGGTGATCAAATACAAGAAGGGTAGTAAAAACTTGGTGGCAGACATGTTGTCTAGGCCACCCACACAAGAGAAGTTCTCTGTTTGGCCACTATCTTTCAGATCGATCCCTTCACGAAGGAAGCTTATAGAGAGGCATATGCCTAGGACAAAGAATTTGGGGTGACATTTCAGCAATTGCAGTCCCAAGGGACTGAAAGGACAAGGATTGAAGATTTTATCTCAAGGACGGGCTGCTCTATCGATGGGGAAGATTTGCGTGCCTAAAGAAGAAAGAATTCTATTGATGAGGGAAGCACATACCTCAAAATTAGCAGGAAATTTTAGTGTTGGTAAGACCCTAGCCCACTTATAAAGGTATGTGTATTGGCCTAATATTCAAGAAGAAGTATAAAAATTTATACGTGGATGTAAACTTTTTTATACTGGAAATCCTAAGACTAGGAAGGAGGGTTTGTATATGCCTTTTCCAGTACCTACTCATCTGTGGGAGGACATTTCTATGGATTTTGTAGGAGGATTACCTATGTCTAAACATGGCCATGACTATCTCTATGTTGTTGTTGATAGATTCAGTAAGATGTGTATTCTTATGGCATGTAAAAAGATAGTAAAAGCACATGAGGTAGCAGATATTTTCTTTGCTAATGTATGGGTGCATTTTGGTTTGCCAAAGTCTATTGTTTCGACAGAGATTCTAGGTTCTTGGGGAAGTTTTGGACTACTTTGTGGGACAAGATGGATACTAGGTTATAGAGGAGCACAACTTTCCATCCATAGATAGATGGACAAACAAAGGTGGTGAACAGGACTTTGGTACAATTGATCAGAGGGTATAACAACAAATACCCAAGGACTTGGGATGAGTCCTTAGCCTACATTCAACATTCCTATAATTGGGTAGTACACACATCCACTATGAAGTCACCATTTAAAGCATGCTTAGGATATCTACCTACAAATCCACTGGACATAGTAGTTGGGAAGCAGGATGAGAAGGAGACATGAGACATAGAGGTGACTAGAGAAAAAAAATTCATTGAGAGGATCCAACAAATCCATCTCAAAGTCAAAGAACAACTAGAGAAATCTCAAGCCAAGTACAAAGCTAGGCACGATCAACATAGAAGGGAACATAAGCTTCATGTTGGAGATAGAGTTTGGCTTTACTTGAGCAAGGAGAGACTACAAGGTCAAGCATAGAAGCTCAAGCCACTACAATATGGGCCCTTCACCATATTGGAGAAGGTTGGAGAAAATGCTTTTCAACTTGATTTACCATCATTTATGAGGATGTACTCTATAGTAAACTATGAGAACTTACACCTATATGAGCCATCCATGCTAGATGAAGATGAAGAACTAAAATTTCTACCTTCCATTGAGGATTTCATCTTGGAATCATGAGGCGAATGGAGGAGGATGTAGTGTTGCAGCAGAAGGTCAGAGAGACTAGGAGAGGTCCGTAGGAGTCTTGGTAGATTGGATTGAAAGGAAAGACACCAAGGCATGCCCAGGTGGTACTCGAAGGAGCAAGTGAGGGAATTATTTCCTCATCTACTCCCCCACTAAGATTTTTGGGACCAAAAGCCTCCTAAGTAGGGGAGGTGTGATCCATAGGGATCCAAAATGACTCTACTTCATCAGATCAGTCAACACGAAGAAGGAAAATAAATACATGGAGGTTCTATCTTTATAGTAACAAGACCACCAATGCAGAGCGAGTAGAGGTTATAAACCACCGTCCCAACTAGGGTGGCGGTCCTAGGACCACCGGTCTACATTGGGTGGCGGTCTTGGATCTTTTGGATAGAAAATAAAACATGAAACAAACAACCTCAAAATTTGAAAGGTTGTTCATGTCTCTTCTCCTCCATGACCTTTCCCATTCTCCAGTGCACATGGGAGGACATGAGAAAGGCTATAAATATATGTTTTAGAAGAGAATAAGATCATCGAAGCATGAAAGCAAGTGAGCAAGAAGTTCTTAGTGTTAGAATTGTGTTTTGTAGAAGAAAGGAGTGTTGAGACAAAGCAAACAAGTAATTGGGAGGAAGTGTGAGATATTATCTACTTCTCTTTCATACTTATTGTAATTTATGTACTTATTGTTTGAATTGGCCAATAAAAGTGGGAAGAAAGAGAAATTTCCCTTCCCGATTGGTTTTCCTCCTCTAGAGGTTTCCAGGATAAAACTTGTTGGTGTTTGTGAGTTTATATTCTTTCCTTTCCTATAATTGTTGATTCTAAGCACAAGAAAAATTCATTCACTAGCTATCTCTGTCATTTTCTAATAGAAATTAGAACAACAACATTTAATTTGTGATTTTGTGGATAATTCCAAAGTTGAAGAGTTTACAGATCATCCCACATGGTATAGGGAGGAGGACAGAGATCACAGTGCAGTAACGAGGCTAGATTAGCAAGATAGGGCTCACAGGTCACATTGAGACCCATTACACCACCTCGAGATGGTGTCTGGGTGAGGTTAAGGGATGCCTTGAATGAGGCTCATTACTATCAGGATCACCTGACAACTACCGATATAGATGTCCCTTCATATGCTTGAGTATAGATCCTAGCAAGAAGCAAGTGAGCGGACGCATCCAGGACTCACAGTTTAGGGAGTACAGGGGGTCGTAGAGCCCATGGACAAGGCCAGGGTAAGGTTATGAGTTCTTAGAGGCCAAGCCCGAGTGAGGGCCAGGAGGAGATTAGACCAAGACCCATGGAGGGTGTAGAGATGTTGGCAGGGTGACATATAAGTAGGGAGGAGGAGACATGTGAGACTAGCTGGAGGATATCATGTGGGGTGATGATTAGTCACTTGATATGATCATTATTTTGATTTTTATATTTATACCAACTGCGTGTTTAAGATAGTGAGGCTATATATGAGTGATTTGAGATACTTGTATTTATTTTTATTTGTGTATATATGTATTGATACACAAACTCTCCCATTTATATAGTTTACGATGTTTATTGGATGAATGATGTACTTTGTTTTAATTTCCATTATTATTGTGTATTGATGGAAACTAGGTGAATTAGGCATGATTATGTTGAGGTCATGTAGGAATGATTGATTTTAGGTCAGTTAGGCATGGTTGAGTTTAGGTCATGTAGGCATGATGGATTTAGGTATAGGCATGGTGGAGTCGGTATAGGCATGATGGAGTCAAGGTGAGTTAGGCATGATTTGGTCATGTTTTTGGGTTTGATTTAATTTCCAAGTGATTGGTAGTATGGAAAATAAATGATGATGTATATGTATGTTGTGGTGTAAATTTCCAATTGTTTGATATAATGGAAATGTGGAATGTATGATATGATGATGTAATCAAATGGTAGGTATGTATGTTTATATGTTTGTTTAATTTCCAAGTGTTGTGTAAAATGGAAACTAACTAAGGTAGAATGTGAATAGAAAAAGGGGGAAAATTGGTTAGGGTAAAGAGTGGCCGAGCTAACCTCTAAGGGCCCCATGCCCTTAGAGTGCTACCTACATAGCCCCAACAAAAAGGGGCCTTAGGCCGATGTAGTTCTCCCGTAAGCTAGGGAAGAATATGATGAGGTAGAGGATGGGTTGGTAGGTTGTAGGCATGATTGAGTCTAGGTCAGTTAGGCATGGTTGAGTTTAGGTCATTTAGGCATGGTTGAGTTTAGGTCGATTAAACATGGTTGAATTGAGGTCGATTAGGCATGGTTGAGTCTAGGTCATTTAGGAATGGTTGAGTTTAGGTGAAAGAGGAAGTCTTAAAATGTAGGTGTCAATGGTCTAGTCTTGTATAGGAGAATCAACAAGTAATGAAGAATTTGAATGGTAAGAGGTGACAAAAAGAGTTGCCTAATTGATAAGAACCATAACGAGTCTACCATACCAAATATTGGCTTATGAACGTAAGACCCTAAAGGCGTTGCATGATTGACTATTCTAAGGGTGAAGAAAGTCACATGATCATGAAATGTCATGTTTGTGGCAAGTCCCTTGAGAAGGTAGAAGATCGGGGTGAAAAGGCCAAGAGGTGAACAAGGATGGTTTAGCGTAACCTAGTGTGAGATAGCATGCCCACTTGACAAGAGACCCAAGATAAAAATAGGCAAGTCCATGACAAAAAAGTTATATTTTTCTTTTTCTTTTGTTTTAATAGACTGATCGATGCGAGAATTCTATATGGGATGAGTAGATTATCTCCTTGAGGTCTTCGTGAAGCTAATTGATGCGGGAAGCTTTAGAATATTTTAATTTAATTTTTGCAGGAATAGTCTTATTTTTATGATAGACTATGTACAATATGGCTAGCTTTGTATAACTTTCCTTTGAGGGAGTAGTCTATTTATAACAGTGAGATAGAAATAAGATGTCCTTTTTGAGGGAGTCATATTTTTGCTAGAAGTTTGACTCAAGGAGTTTTACTTTGAGAATCCTGTATATTACTTTGGAATTTTATTTTAGAATTTTAGGTCATGGACAAGACTATAGAGGAGGATAGGATCCTGATATAAAGACAAAACCATAGCACACAAAGGTTAACTATGAAAGAGAGGGTTTAAGTGATGAATGACCATGGGATTCCATCTTGAAAAATATGAAAAGTATCCATGAGAATCATGTCATGAGGAGAGCCGTGGTATATATATTGAAGGTAAGGCTAAAAGGTGACGGATAATCACATGATTCCGGTTTAGGCATTGATCCCTAAAATAGGTAAATGGAAGGTGAATGGTGCTCAAGGATGAGTGTTTTTAATAGAAAGAAGGTGATATAGGAATTTATTTAGCAATAAATGGTCGAAGATGCAAGGCATTTGGATGCTTGAGGTTTGGGTTTACCTTTGAGTGAAGACAAATGATAAGCACCTGATCCATAGGTATGAGTAACGATATAGGGTCCAAGCCAATTAGGATAAAATTTTCCTTGTTTACTTTTCTCCTCTTTTGTTACATGTTGATTTTCCTTCAGGATGAGGTTGCTGACCTGGAAGGTTTGTTCATGGACATGTTTATCATAGGCACGTTTGATATGTTTTTGGTAGATTTGGAGGTGGTCGAGAGCATTGAGATGATGTTCGTCTAATAACTCGAGTTGTACCAAATGGTCTTGGTGAAATTCATCATCGTTGAGAATCTCTTTAAGTGAGATACGAAGAGACAAAATCTGGACTTCTAGAGGTAAGACAACCTTTGTACCATAGACCAGAGAGAAAGGTGTGGAAACAATTGAGGTATGAATACTAGTACGATAAGCCCATAAGGAAAAAGGAATGTGTGTGTGCCAATCCTTTCTAGTATTGCCAACCACTTTCATAAGAATTTTGTTCAAGGTTTTATTGGTTGATTCAACTTGGCCATTTGTTTGAGGGTAATAAGGTGAAGAAAAACTGAGTTGAATGTCGAAGGCATCACAAAGTTTCGTAGGGTTTTATTTTTGAATTGTTTTCCGTTATCAGTGATGAGGCGGTGAGGAACACCAAAGTGACAAATGATGTGATGGTTGATGAATTCACATATTTTCTCATCTTTTGTAGAAATGAGAGGTATGAATTCCACCCATTTATTGTAATATTCGATAGCAGTAATGATCCATTGATGACATTGGGAAGAATGAGGATTGATCTCTTTGACAAGATCCAAACCCCATTGAGAGAAAGGCCAAAGGTCTCGTGCGACCTGTAAGGGATGACTAGGGGTGTGATGAAGATTAGCATGTTGCTGACACTTCACACAATGTTTGACATAGTCACAATAATCATGGTTTAGGGTTAGATAGTAATAGCCCAAGTGAATGATACACTTGGTGAAAATAAGCCACAAGTGACCTCCATAAATTCCTTCATGAACTTCCTTTATGATATATGGGATTTTAGAGCTTGTAAGGCATCGTAAGAGGATATCGTAAAATCCACATTTATAAAAAAGGCCACCCATGATGACATAATGAGAGACACTTTTGAGAAAGGATCATTGTCTATTATGAGTAAGATCTGGAGGTAGAATTGAGAGGGAAAGGTAGTCAGTGAATTGCTTATACCAAAGGTCACGTGGGTCAGGTTCAATGGTTCCGAGATGGTTGACGTCTTGAAATAAATAGGAAGGTGATTGCAGTTTGTCTTGTGAAAAATATTTTTGAATCAGAGGGTGAAGTGAGAATTTGAGAAGCAAGGTAGGCCATGGTGTCCACAAATTTATTAGTGGAACACGGGGTGGTTTGAAGTTCATAACAGTTAAATGTATTCAAAAGTATGTCAACATGATGCTTATACTTTTGAAGTATCTTATTATGACATTGGTATATACCATTAACTTGGTTTACAACTAGTTGGGAATCACCAAAGATATTAATTGATTTAACATCTAAGGTGATGGAAGTTTGAAGGCCTAATATGAGTGCTTCATATTTGGCAATATTATTAGTACAATCAAAATCTAGTTTGAAAGATAATGAAATTGGATCACCATCGAGAGGGATGAGGATAAATCGTACCAACCCCATGCTAAAATTTGAAACCATCGAAGAATAAATTCATCGATAAATGGTATCATCCAAAGAGAGGGTAGTGATGGATTCATCAGGGAAATCAAAGTTAGAGGGTTAATTTCTAGAGAGAGGTGCATATGCGAACTGGTCGGTGATGGTTTTTTCTTTGACATAGTTTTTATGGGTGAACTCAAGGTCTAGGTTTGAAAGAAGCATGACCCAACATGCAACATGTTGATGTTGGTAGGGATTGTGTACATGTAATGTAGGGGGTCATTATTGGTGACAACAAAGGTTTTTGGTTGAGTAGGAAATGGAAAAGTTTAGTGGCGAAAAAAACTAAGGCTAAACAGAATTTTTGGCATGGGTGTATCTAGTTTCATAGTCTAGAAGTGTATGAATTATATAGTAAACCACTTATTCCATGTGTTTCTCGTCACGATGAGCGAGCATGACACCCAAGAAATGATCAAGAACATAAATGTACGAGGTAAAATGGTTTGTCATCCTTAGGGGAATGAGCACATGTGGTTGGAGGAGGTATTGTTGTAGGGTGTCAAAGGATTTGTGACATTCATCATCCCATTTAAAGGAGACATATTTTTGAGGAGATGATAAAATGGGTGGAAACGATTGGAAAGATGCTACAAAATAAAGCGACAAATAGATTGCAACTTGCCTTGAAAACTATGTAGTTGATGAAGGTTAGTTGGTGGAGGCATTTTGAAAATAGCCTTGATTTTTGTAGGATCAAATTCTATGCCATGCAAAGAAATGATAAATCCAAGGAGCTTTCCGGAAAGAATAGTAAAGACACACTTTTTAGGTTGAAGGAAAACACAATACTTGATGAGACGATCAAAGATGACCTTTAAAAATGTAAGGTGTTTGACCTGATTTGTGGATTTGGAAAGAAGATCATCAATGTAATCTTCCAATATGTGATGCATAATGTCATGAAAGATGTAATTCATATCTCGCTGATATGTAACACCAACATTTTAAAGGCCAAAGGGTATGACACAATAGTAGAAGATCCCCAAGTTGTGATGAAGGTGGTTTTGTGTTGATCTTCCTGGGAAATAAATATTTGTTTATAACCCGAGAAATCATCCATGAGTGATAGCATCTCATGGATGGCAGTGAGATAAACTAGTTGGTCAATACTAGGTAGAGGAAAGTCATCTTTGGGAGAAGCTAAGTTAAGGTTGTGAAAATATATATAAATGCAGAGTCCCCCTATCACTTTTGTGACAAGAACAATGTTAGAGATCCATTGAGGGTAATCAATGGGTAGGATGAAGGAAACCAAAAGAAGGCACTTTGAGTTCTTCTTTGACAAGAAGGGCAATGCGAGGATGCATTTTTCGCAAACTTGTTTCATGGGTTTAGTTTCGGAATGGTGATGATATTGTGGACCACAATGTTTGGGTCAATATTGGGCATATCAGCGTAGGACCAAGAAAAATCGTTGTTATGATTCCATATGAAAGAAGTAAAAGCTTCATGTTTAGTAGCATATAAATATTTTCCTATCTTTAGAATGTGTTGATCATCCTGAGTGTTAATATTGATTTTAATGGTCGATTTATTTAACATGGTTTGTGTCTCATAAGGCAACGATCAATGAATATAGGAATCTTCCGCATCAAGGTAGGTGAGAATAGAATCATCATTCGACATTGAATGGCGTAAATAAAAGTTGTATCATCATCAATCATGTTAGGATACATGAATGGAAGATAAGAGGGATCCTCGTTATATCGTTGATAAGTTAGAGGTCCCAAGGAAATGGTGTTCATGAATTTTTTTAGGAGGAATGGATTATGGATCCATAGACTCCGTAGGTGAAGGTGGTGAAGTTGGTGAATGGGGTCGGGAATCATATCATCCTCAATAAGGTCGACTTAGGCATTCTTGTGAAATGGTTCGGAAAATCCAATACCAATTCGATCTTTATGCTTATGTGTGGTGCATTGAATGTGATGCAGCCTAGAATTCACAGATATAACCTAGTCACGTTGGCACATCACTTAGCATAGGCTAAGTGCTCACCCAAAGTGCGTAAAGATACTAGGTCCCTCTTTAGGGTTGCTTATAGCGGGATGTTAACATAATGAAGTAAAAATATATACACTTTAGAACTAATCCATCATCAAACAAAGTATAATGTAAAACCAGATCTATGAATGAATATGCTTAAGTGTTAATCATAAATGAATCAATAACATGCAATGATCAAAACATACAGGATAATACTTTGGTTTGGCCAATATTCTTCATATATTAATCATAACAATAATACAGAAGCTTCATACAATAACAGTAATCATGCGCACATGGATCTGATATGATTATCTAGTCTCATACACACATATAAATCTCTAGCTCTAGCTCTCTCAACTAAGTAATTCAACTCATATATATAGGGTGGGGACTTGCCCTTCACCGCTTAACTACTCCAGAAATAGGTCACATGCTAATAATAGCCACACGCCTTTTACAAACATAGCCACACATGCAAGTGTGCTATCTATAGATCTCTGATAGTTAACTAAAGTGCTAACTCTATTCTTGGATCACCTTCATGCAAAAGCACTTCAATCCAATCCTCTAAAGATAGATGATGCGTGGTGCGCAAGTCTCGGCGTTGTTTGTGTGTTCCTGCATGCCATGACTTCTCAAAATAGACTTCATGCTCCAAAAATGGCTAAGTCCTTAATACTGAACTTGCCTTTTGCGCGCCGGTTATTCCTATCCTTTCACACCTTTGAATCGCTGCTCTCTCCATGGACTCTTTGTGTGAGTTCTGCTAAGTATTTTCTCTGATCAACATTACCCCACACTAATCTCATTATCGCCCCGATAATGGTTATGTCCAAAACTAAATAAAGAATGTTGAATAAAGAATACACAAATAATTTGAAAGAATTAAAGAATGTCTTATGCTTCAGGCTCTTCTTTCCACTTTGAAGCAATATTTTTGGATACTCTTACCTTTATTTCAGCCTCCAATGTTTTCCAATCGGTGAGTTCTTTTCCTGCTTTTTCTGGTGTACCCACAACAATGGACTCCAGTTCATCCTGTGTCACTTCACATTTTTCATTCTTCAATACCAACATAATGCTGGACATTGAAGTATGTGCTTCTTCCAATACATCCATACTCCAGAAATGAGTTTGCCAAGCTCATCTAACCCCTCCTTGTGCAGATGTGATGTTGTGCTTCCAAGGCCTCATGCTTTTTTTTACCACATTGTAACCTTTCGGCACGGCCTAAGGTCTCATCTTTCATGGCCCTATGTACTTCACTTGTCTTCATCCATGGTTTTATTTGAATCAGTGCTTCTGGGGCTGTGCAAATATTCAAGGCATGGTCTGCCTTTTCAACTCTTCTTGTAGTGCTTACGGAGGCCCTCATATGTTGCAATCTTACATGCTACTACTACCTTAGCTCTTTCTGCATCCTCCTTAGCATTATTTTCTCTACGGTATTCTTATGGTTTCATCTTCTAATACTAGTTTAACCAAAGTATTTACATAGTGCATTCTTTGAAGGAAAAGACTCGTACTTTGGACTCAGATGTGGGAGTGCTTTGATCACATAATATCCAATTTCCTCCGCCATGCTTACAAAAGTGTCATACTTTCTCCGGTTTAAGTCCTTGTCCTATTATAAGTGCTATATATTAATGTCCTTCGCCTTCATCTCTTCATACAGTGCTTTGATTGTGACAACCTTGTCTATGTTTCACCTTGCCACTTTTGTGACACTATTACTACCACTACGTTTACTCACCTATTCATCCAACATAACAATTGGCTTTATTGTTATGTGCCCGGCCTATGGTGCCTTCCTTAATTTCCTTGACACGCATGATTCCTCGCATATGTAAAAATCATGCTCATCCATGTGGGTTTGCATCGACTAGGATAACTACTTTCTCGGTGTGCACCATTGCCATATCTTTGTCCATGAGCTGCCATCCATATATATCCTTTTTCATGATTGTGCTCAAAGTGGTCTCGAAAAATCTTTTCCTAATCCTCTCGCATATCCCATCAATGGTGCACTATATTTTTCATGTGTTCTTCCCGTCCTTGGCCCTTTTGGTACTTTGGCCTCAAGGTTAGGAGCATGTGTTGTATCAAGTGTTGCTTCTATTTTTCCTTTTCTCCTTCTTCATCCTTCATCTCCTCATTTCGGGAATCCTATTGTCTTTCTTCTTCCATATTCTAGGGGCTCTTGTTCTATCCCATGCAAAGTGTCGGAGATGCATGCGCGCTCTCCCCTAATTCCTTTGCCTCATCTAGCCTCATCTTTCTTCATCTCTTCTTCTCGGTAGGTTCTTGTGTTGGTGAGAGGCATGGTGACTTTCTCACGATCTAAGGGTTTGTGTCCTTGTGTGATTAAACACCTTAAATATTTGACCTTCTTTCCCCACCTCAGCATCTTCTTGTTCGTCCTCCTTCCTTGGTGGAGTACTCACGCGCTCAACTTCTTTCTTGCCAATTGGTTGCCTTCTCCTTCACACTAAGCCTCCATTATCTTCATGCTCATCCTCTTCATCATCAACCTAAATGGGCTTTGATGGCTTTGGTGCCAGAATGTTTTCCATTGTATGTTTTCCCCTTGCGATTATGGGAGCGTGAACTCATTCTCCACATATTTATTATTTTTCATCTTGGGCTTCAATTTGGATATATACAAGTGTTACCCCGTGTCTCCTACCGCAAGACGTATACCGCCTTATTCTTAATATCTATGAAAGAATACTCTCATTGTATGTGCTCCACCTTGGATATACATACTTTTTCCACAAAGTGTGGTAGTCACAGTCTACCTTGTCTCTATGTTAAAAATCAATCTTTTCATATCTCGTGAACCAATGAACGGATGCACGAAAGTACCTTACTTGTGAAGGAATAGGGGTATTTTTCACCATGGACTCCATGATCCATCATTCATCGGGAAGCACATGATGTAGAAATGCTTTGATAGACAACAAACCGAACTTGCTTTCGAGTACCAAAGGTAATTCCTTGGGTATGCGCCACTCCTCTTCAAAGGCCACACGAAGCCTATCATACCACATCTCCACCCTTTATTTTATGTCATCTGTCATGGATCCTTTACATAAGTATTTGTCAAACCTTTCAGCTGGAGATTTGTTCTCCATGGGGTATTCCCATACTTTATCCTTGGGTCCATTTGGTACCCCGATCTCCATAAATACCAAGGATAGTAGGATAGTGCCAAAGCTTATTTTCTTCCCCATGTGAAATTCCTCTACAATCTCCTTTGCAATATATCCTGTAATGTTGTATACAACTCCCTCTACCATGCGCTTTGCTATATGCAACCACATGGTGTTTACCTGTGACCACATATCTTAGTCATTCATCTTCGTGACTAGGTGCACACCTTTGCTTTGCCTTTACTCGGGTATTTCTTCAATTTTTCAATGTCCATTCCACACAAAACCTTCATGTACCCAAATGCTGATGGGTCTCAAAGATAGCGCTTTATCTACTAATTCATTCTTTATATCTTCTCCGAGGCCTTCATCCCATGAATCGATGATATCGGCATGGATGAAATTCTCGGCCCTTCTTCCTGTAAAGTAGAAGAAATCCTCATGGATTTTTCTCATCAACCATCGGTATAAGGGCTCATACTTCCCGAAATATGGAATCTCGTAGAGTTGATAGACTCCATTCCTTGTTATCAACTTTTCTCTGCATCGTCATACATCGGCATGTCATTTACCATGTACTTGTTCATCCTTGTTGTGAGAAAGGCATCAAGTTCCTTCTTATTATCTGAAGTCATGTGATTGTATTCACTTACTTTGCTCTTTCTCGATATGTGATTCCCATTCTTTCTTGATAATGACCTGTTTTGGATACTACATTTCCAAAAATTGCTTTGGGGCCATTTCTTCTTCCTCCTCAACTACTACCTTCTTCTTTCCTTTTGTTCATGCTTGCTACGACCTTCTTGGGAGCCATTTCTACCTTGTAATTATAACTTCTCTATATTAGTTAATGGTGGAATATAAACCCTAGCTTGATGCAAGCATGCCCTAGATCAAATCACAAAACTGTGTGCCTTATCTCTTCTCTATCTTCTTTGCTTCCTTCAAACCCTTCCTCACTCGGGGATCCAAGCTCTTAACCACACAAATCTTCCTCTCACGTCTGGTTTCATGCTCTTCACACCTTGAATCGATCACTTGGCTCTTCGCACTTAACTCTTTTTCGAATACTCACAATTGCAAATGGTAAAAATGAACTCGCATCCCATCCTTATATAAATTTTCAAATTTTGATGCATTAATTGCTCCTCCACCTACCAAATATTTCCTCATTTATTGCCCAATTTTTCATTTCTATGTGGTACATCTTCGTGCCATAGCTATAACCTTCTAGCGTGCCTTCCTACCTTCTGGTCATAGACTTCTCTTCGGCGTGCGTCCTTTGCACCGAGTACCTCATCACTGCACCTTCTCCTGTAGTTATCATGGCCACCACTTACCTCGCGTTATACTTTCCTTCCATTCATCTCCATCCTTGGTTACTTTTGAGAAGCAATCTTTTGTGAATCACCCTTAGCAACTTACTTCCTCAATGTCCATAGCATTATAACTTCTAATCTTCACAACATTATACCTAGGAATCACCAACAATCCACCCCACACTAAAAGTATGTGTAGTCCTCTACGCATCAACATGCTTCATATTGTAGTTAGCTTCATGTGCGCAAGCGTGCTTATTACACAAAAACAAGAACTAAATTGACAAAGCATAGCGACGATGAAAGAAATACATTAAGGAAATGTAAAAATGGAAACCTAATCTATCTGGCAATACTACCTTATTACAAACACCAAGAAGACTTATTTATAGTAGGGCTTCAACCTACTCCCATTAAAGTAACCAGGTAGTTGTGTTCCGTCAAGTGCTTCTAACTGAAAGCGCTTTGACTCAAGTATGTGAGTAATAACATATGGCCCCAACCAATGTACCTTAAGCTTTCCTAGATGGTGTAAAAACTTAGAGTCATAAAGAAGTACCATTTGTCTAACCTCAAGCTTCTTATCCCTGATATGTCTATCATGTCATGCTTTCTGTCGTGCTTTTTCTTGCTTCTAACTCCAACGTGCTATGGCTCGGCACTCATCCAGTTGAACCATCTTCTCAATCCATTCTTCCAAAGCTTTCTCATCAGCTAGACCTCTAGCATGTGCAATGCACAAAGAAGGTAACATGAATTCTATAGGAAGAACAACTTTCACCCCCAAATACCAACTAAAATGGTGTGGCTTTGTTCAATCTCTTATATGTCATTCTGTAAGCCCAAAGAATAGCAGACACTTTGTCATCCCAATATTTTCTTCCAACATCACAAATCTTTGTCAATGTTTGGCTCAAAATCTTGTTGAAAGCCTTAGCAGTTCCATTTTCCTGAGGGTGATAGGGTGTAGTCTTATGGTGTGTAACCATAAACTCATCTAAAAATTTTGATTGTCTCATTCAAAAAATGTGTGCCCCTATCACTTGTCAAACTTAAAGGACATCCATACCTTGTAAGAACATTCTCCCATAAAAACCTAGCTATTGTAGCCACTGTACAGTCCTTCGTAGGTGTTGCTTCTACCCATCTTGTAAGATAATCTGTACAAGTAATGATATAGTGCGATCCAATCCTACGCGTGGCTAGAAAAATAGGCCCTACAAAGTCAATAGCCCATTTCTCAAATGGTTTTGCACTTGTAATTGGTCGTAAAGGCATCTCATCCCTCTATCCTGGTCGACCTAGACATTGACAATGGTCACATGCCTTACAATACTCTTTACAATCCTTATACAATGTTTCCCACCATAAACCAGCAAGTAAGATCTTTCACGCTATAGCATCACCTGCATAGTGGCCACCTGCAATACCACCATGTGCTTCCTCCATTATATCCTTGCGTTCATGCTCTAATACACAACGGCATAACACTTCATCTCTACCTAACTTGTATAAGTCACCACTGATTAACATGAATGGTGTCGCGCGTATAGCAAGTTGTTTCTTTTCCAAAGCCTTCATGCCTTCTGGTGCTATACTAGTCCTTAAAAAGACAACAATGTCCTCTAATTTCGATGGTGCATGTTGTAACCTATACAACTGTGCATCAGGCATGGTCTCTTCTATTGTTTGTGCTTCTTCACCTGATTGAATTCTAGACAAGTGATCCGGTCCAGAATTACTTTTCCCTAGTTTCACCACAACTGTAAAGTCAAACTCTTGGAATAAGAGTATCCATCTACATATGTGCCCCTGTAAGATGGGCTTGTTCACCAAATACTTCAATGCCATGTGATTTGTATAAAACACAAATGGTGTGGCTAATAGATACTGTCAGAATTTTTGCAAGGCATATATCATGGACAAAGCTTTGCGCTCTGTAGTGGTATAATTTTGTTCAGCAGGGGTCAACTTTCTACTAGCAAAACAAATGGGATGATCTACTATACCTTCTCCAGGTTGAGCTAACACAGTGCCAATGGTTGTGTCGAGGCATCCACATGTACATGAAAAGGTTTATCCCATGAAGGAAAACGTAAGATAGGCGTAGTAGTAAGTTTCTCCTTTAATATCTCAAACGTGTGTTGCTACGATTCTCCCCAATAGAATGTACCTTTCCCCTTGAGTAACTCTTCCAAAGGTGTGGAAAATTTGGCATACCCTTTGATGAAATTTCTATAATACCCTGTGTGACCCAAAAATCCATGCACCTCACTTTGAATGGCAGGCACTTTCGGCCTAAAATGACTACAACTTTTAGTTGGATCAACCAACAATCCTTCCTTATAGATTATGTGCCCTAACAGTATTCCAAAAGGTGTAGCAAAGATGCACTTCTTGATATTCAACGAGATACTCAACTGTCTACATCTTTCAAACATTAAGTGCATATTGTCACAATGATCTTTAATAAGCCCATATACGGTCCAATCATCTAGATAGACCTGCAAGAAGTTGTGAATAAAATCCTTGAATGCTTGAACAACTATCCATGAGAATACAATAGGTGTATTTTTCAATCCAAAAGGCATCATAGTATAGGAAAAACTTCCCCATTCAGTAGTAAATGTTGTCTTTTCTTGATCTTCCAGAGCAATCCTAACTTGATGATACCCTAAAAACCCATCTTCAATCGAATAGATCTCACGCTTGACCACTCCTAATATCTCTTTTGTGAATGGCGTAGGAAAAGGATCTGTAACACATGCTGCATTCAACTCCCTATAATCTACACAAATTTGAATCCTACCATCCTTCTTGATACTTATCACCATAGGACTAACCCATTCTGACTCATCCAAGGGTTGAATGATTCCAGATTTCAACATCTTGTCAATTTCTTCCTTTACTTTCTCGCGCAAATTGGGATTCATTCGATAAGGTCTCTTTCTAACAGGGCATACACCTTCCTTAAGCTTTATCTTCATTTCTCTAAGTGATTTATGCATGCCTTTAAGTTCATGGTACCCTCTAGGAATAATTCCTCATAGTCTCTAAGTAACTCTATGATCTTTGCCACTTCTGATTCTGACTAGTAGTCTCCAATTATCACTTCCTTAGGTTCAACTTCCATTCCAATATTCACCTTCTTTGTCTTCATGGGTTCATGATATGCGCGTGTATCTACATCCGCACTATCTAAGACCTCGCATGCTCCATGTGAATGATCAACATCCAAGTTCTCAACTTCCTCATCATCAATTATGTAAACCAGCTTCCCCTTTTCTTTCTCAAGGGAAGCACATTCAAGTAGTATGGAGTCATCTTCTTCTTCTTCAAAACATGCTCTTGTCTCTATCTCACCAAATAATTCTTGAATAATCTCCTCCACTTTCCCACTATCTCCCATAGTTAAGTGCTTGATAAAGCTCAATGCCTTGTCCACTGGTGGTTTGGTTGAGAAGAAGTCAAAAGTTTGGATCATCCCTACAGTCAAATCCTGCCAATTTCTAGTTTCTCTATGTAGTTCAGCATATACATACCAAGCACGTGCGTAACCTTATAGAGTAGAATATAACCGATGCACCCAAAGTGAAGGTGGTAATGCTTCATGTCCTTCTTGTCCAGAGTCTCTCACACTGCTGAATGTGATGTTGAATAGGTTGATCACCATGATAAGTGAAAATCTTTGTAGGTGCATTGTTCCTTAAAAACCTAGTAGATAAGGTGGTTCCAATCTCGTCCCATTCCAGAAGATTATCCTTGTGAACCACCCACCAGTACACTGCCATCCCACGTAAGGTATATGCTAACATATCTCTTCTTTTAACTTGGTCTGCCCATTTTACCTCCATGGCTTGTAAAAATACAGTCAGATCTTCCACCCCAATATACCAAGGTACTTTGAGCGACCTATACATTTGATAGAGTGAAAACCCTTCTTACAAGAAACTACGTGCTTCACCTCACACCCCACCAGTTCATAAGTACCATGTGAGCCCAATTATCACAAGCAATACTTGTAGTATCACTGATAGACTGAGAATATTCCCAATGAAGGATTCCCTCCTTTGATGGCTCATTGACCTCTGGGTCTCGAATAGCGCATATATAAATTTTGTTCAAGTCCTCTTCACTCAAAGGTTCTACATATGGTATGGAATTCCCATCTATCAAAGGTATTACAACCCTTTCTTCCTTGTTCTCAAAGCTGATATACCCCTTGTTAAATCTCAAATCAGCATTGTTTGCATAACACCAAGGGTGCCCAAGCAAAGCTGGAAAGTTGTCTGCTTCATGCGAGTGCCAATACTTCAAAATCTCCTGTGAACTTGGCCCCTTGTATAGTTATAGATGCATCTTTCAGAACTCCTATGGGAGTAGCCTTAGTCCTATTTTCCATAAACAATACATTAGATGATGGCTGC
This sequence comes from Taxus wallichiana var. yunnanensis, assembly GCA_018340775.1. Lineage (NCBI taxonomy): Eukaryota > Viridiplantae > Streptophyta > Pinopsida > Cupressales > Taxaceae > Taxus > Taxus wallichiana. The sequence goes on along the minus strand of JADAXU010000074.1, from coordinate 23,949 downwards.
AATGGAGGTCTCCCCATTTGTACCCATGCATCCAATGTAAGTACATTTACTTCTGCACCTATATCAATCAAAATGTTTCTCAACAACCAACCATCCATAATAGCATTCAAAGTGATTTCCTTGTCGTAGTCAATGCTATCAGGAGGGAGATTTGCATGGAGTATCTATCTTCCAATATCAGTTCTCACGCGTGAGTATTACCCTTCAACCAATTCCCTAATAAAGGAATAATTTTCTCTGGCCCAAAATTCTACATACCTCCTTGATGTCATCAATATAGGAAGGGGCCTTTTCTGTCTCCTTCTTATGCTCCATTTTCCTGGATTGCTCTTTTAAGCATTATATCTCACCCTGAAGATTCCTAAGAACCTCCATGGTCTCTTGATAGACTTCCTTATAATGAGTTGGATCTGGATACCTGGCATGCAAAACCTCCTCCCTAGTGATTATCGGTTTCTGGTGCAATGCCTCTTTCACACGTGCCACTTCAGCTCGTGGTAATCTTCACTATTACTACCTCAGGTTCTGGTGTTAACTTGGGCATCCACTGATTTTCTACCACACGTTGGATCCTAACCATCCCGTGCCTTTGTTCTCTTGCTTGTGCTTACTTACTTAAGATGCTCATACAAGTCCGACACTCCTCATAACTATGTCCCTTTCTACTGCAAAATGAACATGAGATATTTTACTATGGGCATTCGCGCTATAATGGTTAGGTGATCTGCATGTATAACATGTTCCATGAGGGAACTCACCTCTTCCTCCACCTCGGCCTCATCCTCCATATCCGCCTCGATACCCCCATGTCCTCTTCCATGACCTCCTTCAAATCTCCCATCATTCTTGTCATAGCATATTTGATTATAATCCCAATCCTGGTGCTTGTTCTTTCCTTTAGAATTATCAACCACACTTTTCTATCGAACCCCAATATCAATGGCATCATGGATCTGGCCAATCAATCTATAATCCTCAGTATCATGGGTCATGGACCTATAAATTTTACAAAAAGAAGATACATTCTTCCTGATCACATGTTGCAACAAAGGATAGTGACTAGCATCATGATTCAAATGGAAAATCTCACAGTCCAATAGTAATGAACGTATAGATCTATGAGGAAAACTATCCTTGGTGTGACCTTCCACTTCACAATCTGTACACCAAATCCCTGAGCACATTTCATGAGCTGAATTTGCTAATAGTTTCTCTAACTACTTCGCCATAGCTACTATCTGAGCCTCTAAGAATGGGCTAACACCAGTGTCAATACTCCCAACTACCTCAACACGTAGGGCTGCTTCTAATGCTTTACATGGATCAATATATGTCTTATGCGACAATGCCCTTCGAAATGGTGTAATTAATCCTCCAAAAACCATTGTGCATGTTGACTTGCATGTATATCATAAGATAGATTTGATAAGAGTGTCTTAAAATGGGAATCATACTCACGTACACTCTCAGTAGTGCCTTGCTTAATATCCTTAAGTGTGCTTATACTTTTCTACTCAAACTATAGGATATGGAATTATTTCAAGAAATCATCCTTTAATGTTGCATAATCAATGCAGGTTTGATTGGGATCAAACTTCTTATAACAGATGTGTGCACGTGCGCCCGTATAATGTAGTAGCAAATTGAATTGCCTTGCACTCATAACTATGATACCTTTCACGTGCCACAAGATTTCACACATATGTACATGTTCAAGAGAAAGCATCTTCGATACCTCTATACTCTAAGAGACGAAGGGACATCTCCATATAAATATTCTGAGGTTGTTGTGGGCCTTTTCCACCCAATCCAGAACCCCCTGTGTTTCCTCTACCTCTAGAACCACTAGATCCACCGGAACTAGAACCACCTATACCTCCTGATCCTCCACTTGAAGTTGGAATAGGGCCTGTAGATGTACTCCCCTATGTCCCAATAGTAGTACTATACTAAACCCCTACAATTTGTGAAGTAGTTCCACTTCTAGAGGTGAATCCACATTCTACGTGCTCATATTTTGTGCAGATGATGCACCTAAAAATGTACCTCTAAATAATAATGAAGTTGTTTGTCCTGCCATTGATGTACTTGCTTTCTGACTTACTCCCGCTCTCTTACTTCCTAAATGAAAGTGTTGTCCACCTGTTGTACTAGATACTGGAAAACCAAGTGCAAGGGCTAGGTCATCGACTAGGTTCGGATGTGTGCTGTGGCCTGTCATATCTACTAGTGCATTTCCATGTGAGGCCGAGGAGGGTTCCCTATCATGCTTTCCTAGATGGGGGAGTTTCGATGCTCTAGCTCCATGTCTTCTTTTTTGCTTTAAATCATTCATGAGCCATATCTCTCCTCAACGCCATCTATTCTACAATCTCTCATTGCTTTAGTAAATCCCTCTCACATGCCTCATCATACTTCAAATTTTAACATTCCCATTTTAAGACTTTAGAAGCATGGGAAATATTTTTGCATGTACAATGTTCTCTGTTCTAAATACATAATTTAGAACACACATTCCATAACAATCATTCTTATAATAGATAACCATATGCACTTAAATGACTCGGTGAACTACCGATCTATTCATTTCATGACTCATGAACTATCGATCTATTCATTTTATGACTCGGTGAACTACCGATCTATTCATGTTTAACATTAAGTATTGAATAATTTTTTATACTACATATACTTGGTTCTCTTACCCTATTTTGGGTATTGAGTGATCTATCTAAGGAACCTATCTGAATATTTGTTACCAATATTCATCTGCATCACGATCCTTAGACTAGGTGACATAGGAAAACAACTAGCAGACTTGTGATACTTTGGCCAAAGATTTCTAACATATTATTCATATTACTATTCCTTGATGGCATACTCATCAATCTGGAATACATCCTTCACCCCACTCTATTGTTATCTATAATGTCCTTTACTGACTTCTGTCAGTCCACTTGCCCAAGGTTTGACCCTAGTCCAGGTTAACAACATAATTTATTATAAGAAGAGGCTCACAAAGACTTAGGGTAAATGGGCATACTTGGTCAACCTAAGTCAACCAAATGTGCCAAGGTACCCTGAGTCTTAGAGGGATACTCCCTATCCTAAACATGCTACTAACTAGACCTAGAGAGAAACTAAGTTCAAGTCTAGATGTGTGTAGATCTAGATGATCAATGCAGAAGGGTGTTGCCACATGTCAACTGCATGGTTGTATCCTCGAGAAGACCCTAGTCTTCTCGAAGGTACAACCCTGTAGTTGGCATGTGTCAACATCCTATAAAACTACCTCATCGAGATGTACATACCCCTAGGAGGTTATTAATATTTAATTAATTTGAATTTTAAAATAGATTATAGCCACCATGCTTAAACCCTAATCCAACACTATTTAAGTTCTTTTTCCATATCTAATTCAATTAATCATTAAAGAACTTCCTTAACTTATGATTGCTTTTTATGTTCATTTAATTGGCTTAATAAGTAGTTAACCAAAAATAGGACAACAACATCATAAGTTCCATTATAATGTAACTTAACCATTCAAGGAGGTGTAGCAACCACATAGGTTCAACTAAGTAGACTTCATAGGAAATGAAGTCTAATGATTAACAATCATATCACCTTTCCTTTTTAGTTTACATTCCTTTGAGAGAGGAAGAGTCTTCCTCTACTTTGGTTAAGTGTTAGGGTTTAACATACCCTTTTTATCTTTTACAATTTCTATAGTTTTACTGCATGTTCATTACACATCACATTACTATGTTAAATTGTTTAGATAAAGAACATCATATTCTAACTTAACAAGCTGCATCTTAATTAGGGAAATTGAACTAAATTCCTTTATCCAACTTATCAAAGAATAACCAATTAAGCATATAAATAATATGAAGAATATCAACAAGATAGAATTCCATCTCTTTCATAAAAGTACAAGATAATTTACACAACCAATGCAAGTAAATTTCCAACTTTCAATTCATCTTTATAAACTTATATATTTACAAGACTATGCATTTTAGGCATACTGTATAACAAACAGCCTTCATTCTAAAAAGAATACAACTTTTCTTTTCAATACAACTCAAGAATGAATCAAAATTCTTTACAAAGAATCAAACTTAAATCAGCCAATGCATCATATAAGTTTTTACCTTCTTTTATCACTTACGAAGTCCATCTGCAAAAAATTGATAAGACGGTGAGTTCAATGAACTGATCATGATAAGCACTAAGCAATAAAATGAAGTGCATTCCACTAGTTGTTCCATTAAAACAACTCGCTTTAATGAAACAATTAATATATCATACAAATAAGCATAAGTAATAACAACTTAAAAGAAGTACATTGATAAATCTGAATTCCTTCTAAGAGAAGAACAAAATATAATCCACAATATCTTCCTTACAAATTAAATTTAATTGATCCTATCAATTACCTTTAAACAAACAACAGATCATATCATCTCATTTTTCACACTTCTATCATAGTAGAATACAACATTTATCTTTACTAAGACAAAAGAAGTGTTTATAGCATGGTTCAATTTAGGATGATTCATCTAAATCTTAAGAAAAAGAAGAAGAAGAACCATTACATTCTATGCCCAACACATAACATCCAAAAATAGAAATAGGTTCATAACATGAATTAACTATTTCATTTAAAGGATAACTACCTTAAAAATTCAACATTTAAGATATTCATCAAAATAGAATCCCATTTCAATCCAAGAAGGAATAGAGAATCAAACAGTCTACCTGCAAGTCTAAATCTACTTCCACATGTTAGAAGTTAACATTTAAAGATCTGAAACCAACGTTCACAAATCAAAGTAGACTCATACAGGAGTTAATCTCTACTCGAGTCCATCCAAGGAGGATCCATAAAAAGATAGAGTGCAAGAGACAAAACTTACTCATCTCAAACCAAACAAAGCAAAGCCTTGTCAAAAAAACAGTCTCCCAAACAAGCTTACATTTTCAGTTATCAACAAAACCGAATCATCTAATCTCTTCCTACATCATTTCAACAAATGATTTGAACAAGGAAGACCAAACAACTCATAAAGAAATCTCCATTTCATAAGAGAATCAAATACATAAAGGCTCAATCAAATTAACTTATCCTATGTAGGAGGAATGACAAATATCTGGAGGGAATCTGTGAGCATCGACACGTTGCACTCAACCGTGAAATGGTGTAGCTTCAAGATCAAAGCAAGAACTCACCCAAAAGCAATGTGCATGCATTGAGGGAAAATGGCTCAAAAGAGGCCCATACTCCATTGTTCATAGATCAGGAAAGGTGTGTACATATAGGGGAGTAAATGTGTAACTCCCATGTAAGAAAATATTCCTCCATAATGGAGAAGAGGAGTTACTTTCCCAAATGGGAATGTAACTCCTATGACATAACTTACACATATGACAGATTCTGTAAGAGAATATGTCATAACTAATATGACACCTAAGACCTATGATCTCACCTAAGTGAGATGACTCACCTGGTGAGGTGGCAATACACCTAATAAATAAATAAGAGGTGAAGGAAATGCCACTCACACCAACACCCCCCTTCATCGTAACTTAGGATGAGGCGGAAAGTCAGAGATGAGAAGTGGGTCCTAGCACAAGGCCTGATGAGGTACCCACGTACAAGAAAAATATCCCAAGTAGTGAAGGAAAACCTAGTGGGAAAAACATCCACCACAAGAGAAAAACACACTCTCTAATCTAAGAAAGATGCCAAATATGGGTCCTGCCATAGACAAGCCTAAAAGGGTACCCATGTACAAAGAGGAAATCTCTCATAAAGAAGAAGAAGAGAGAAGAAGAGGGAGATGAGAGGAATGTAGAAGATGCCATGGATGGATCTGAACTCTGTAGCTCTAAGAAGTCTCCCAGAAGAATGTCGATGATGAGATCCTCTACCTCTAGACTGAAGAAGAGCCACCCATAATGAATTGTGTGCCTACCCTTAGGAAGGACATAAATGATGTGCTTGGAAGTCTGCCCACTCCACAAAGGAAATTGAAGGTAACAACATGAAGAACTCTGAGTCTGGTGCATAGAAGTGTGACATAGGTCTAGCGAGTGAGTGCCAAGGAACCGAAGGTAATGCCACATGTGCATAGAACTATCAGAGTGAAAAAGAGGAACACCCGTAGAAAGGATGTCCAAGTGATGTGAAGGGAAAAAATCCTCCACAACAAAAAAGGGATCCACAACCGAGGGTGGATCAATGAAGGTCTCCAAAAAAGTGGAAGTGGTAAGAGTCCTAGAAGGGGCACTCCCAATAATGAAGATGATGAACTCCTCCAAGGCACCTATAGATGGATGAGAAACTTGTAGTGCATCACAAGTGTACTTTGTGAAAAGATGACTAAGGTCAAGAAGATACTCATCCCAATGAGGGGGCTCAACAAACAAAAGAGCGATGTCAGATAGGTATGAGTCATCCAATGAAGGTAGAGGAGTGAAGTGGACCTCATACACTAAAGGTGGAAAAGAGGCAGGTGTGATGAATGTATGACATTGTATAGGAGACTTCTTGATATCTAATGAGATGTGGGATGTGTCAACACTCTCTGAATAGTGAGAGAAAGAGGAGAAGAGTCCTCTATAGTACTCTCGACATCAGAACTGGGTGCACAATCCTCGTCATCAGAAGTAGAACCAAGTGAGTCTATGTCAGTGGAAATGTCATCACACAAAGAAGAGGAGACAATTGAATTAGTAGCAACAACAATGGCTACAGTATGTGAAGGGTCTCTATAGAGGGACTGAAGAATGCTCTAGACACGGTGGGGTGGATCTGAGTTTGCCACGTGAAACCAGAGAGATCTAGAGACATGCATCATCAAGTGACCAAAAACATGGTCACAAGTGTCGAGAAAGTCCTCCAGATGACGATGATGATTAGTGGGTGCAAGAACTGCCCAAGTAAGAAGGGTGAAAGACCCTCATAGGCGAAGTAGCATTCCATGGAAGCACGCCAAGCTAAATAGTTCCCTCTCCCGGTGAGAAGTGGCGGAGGCTGTAAAGAGATCCTATAATGCTCAAGTCTAGAAAGAGCACTCTCCATGATGTGGAATCAAAAGTGCAAGGTGCACAAAAGCAAGATGTCGGACTCGGCCGATAATGCGTGCATGTGAAAGCCCAAGAGTACTAGTCAACCCCCCTAGAATGTGGCACTTTATAAAGTAGTGCATTTACAAAAATGACAATGCCATCATGTAAAGTGTGAGAAATCATGCAACTTTGACCAAGGAAGCACTAAAAATGAGTTGCGAGTCAAAAGTTATGGCATTATTATGATTCCCGTAAATTGATGGAAAATGCCAATAAACGTTGCAAATGGATTAAAAAAGTGCTTGAAATGAGTGCAAAGGGTATCATGTGACTACTCATTGGAAATGACATCAAATTTTAGCAAGGGTTTGTTTTGCTTGTGAGGGGGGATTAGCCTCCTGCTAACCCGACCTCACCCTCTATCTTTGACACGGGTAGGAAGGGCATAATGAAAAGAAAATCGAGCCTAAAATTTATTACAATGTCATGCATGAATGTTTTTAACCTTAAAACATTAAAAAGGGATTGTTTTAACCACCTAATAATGTCTAAAAGGGAATGGGGAGCAAGTTATACATGCAGCTTGGTTGGATGTGGCTCACCGACCCGAGTTGAGGCTACCGAGTCTCGTGAGTTGTGACTTATAAATGCATCAAGTAAAAGGCCATGCTTGGAAAATGCCGTCAAGACAAACAATTTTGATAGACTATCATCGAGCTAATGCACCCGATTGATAGATGCCGACCAAGTCAAGTGGAAGTGCGGAGCTAGTTCCACATGGTAAAGTGGTGCATGGTAACCATCCACAAGTAGTTGGAATGGAAAAAGTAACCACGTCTAAAGAGAAACCACCAAATAGTCACCACATGTAGTAGGAGTAGGTCAATATATCGTGCAATTGTTGGTGGAAGGTGCCGAGATGGGTAGAGCCACGTGCGGGGTGTAACCATTGAGGTAGGTCTATTTCTTTTGTTTGTAGTGCCGAGGAGATTTGATGTTTATAGACTTACAACAATAACAACATGAGTGACACCACAAGGTAATGTCCATAGTCATAGAATCCATTGACCAGAGGTTGTAGTGGATGGAGCAAGGGCATAACAAAGTGGATTCTAACAAACTTGTCACAACCAAAACACTAGGCACAAATGGGGAGGAGAAAGCAGGACGAGCAAGCCAATGTGAACACAAGGAGCTCAGGGGAGTTAATCCATTATAGATAAGTCCATTTTGAAACCACCATGCCATGAAGGGCCTAAACTTCAAGAAGACCAAAGCAACAAGACAAGGGATCAAATCAACAAGCTTGGGAACATGTAACCAAGGACTAAAAAAATTTGAGTACAAGTCGACCAAGGATGAGCACAAACAAAATTTGATTCCATGAATGATCGTAGAGAGAAAGTCATTTGGAAGGAGCAATGCCAATGAGCAAATGAACAACTGAATCAATACAAGATCCCAAGAATGGGCTATGACTAAGTGAAATCCATGCAAACCAATTCAAATATTAAAATCAATGTGAAACACGTTCGAGCCGTTGATTCAACATAGAGGCAAGTCAAAGGTAATGTGAGTGACTGTTAGGATAGCTCGGTTCCCAAATCGGCGAAGCTGGGGACGAGTTGGTCTTAAAACCAACTCTTCAACCTTTCAAACAAAAACAACTATGCACCTTCAAACCTGTAATTTTCTCCTGACATGTACACACAATTACCAGAAAACACCACACTAAGCACACAAAACCAATTACATGTACTCTTGAAAAATGCAAGAAGAGCACAAAACAAGGAGTGAGAACTTGCACATGAAACTACGAGGTAGTGAGTAGTAAGCAACTAAAACAAGAAACACGATTCCGATCCTTGAGCTCTGATACCATGTTGGAGGAATGATGAAGATCTGGAGGGAATCCGTGAGCATCAACATGTTGCACTCAACCACGGAATGGTGTAGCTTCAAGATCCAAGAAAGAACTCACCCATGGAAGCAATGTGCATGCATTAAGGGAAAAAAATGGCTCAAAAGAGGCCCATACTCCATTGTTCATAGATCAAAAAGGTGTGTACATATAGGGGAGTAAATGTGTAACTCCCATGTAAGAAAATATTCCTCCATAATGGAGAAGAGGAGTTACTTTCCCAAATGGGAATGTAACTCCTATGACGCATACTTACACATATGACAGTTACAGTAAGAGATTCTTTCATAACTAATATGACACCTAAGACCTATGATCTCACCTAAGTGAGATGACTCGCCTAATGAGGTGGAATTACACCTAATAAATAAATAAGAGGCGAAGAAAATGCCACTCACACCAACATCCTATAAGCAGAGAAAAGGGATCTTAATTAGAAAATGATCCAATCAATAATTCATTTTATTGTACTAACAAATGAATTCCCACTTTTAATTCAAACTTAGAAATTCATAAGCTAGTTCCCAAAAGAGAGAACAAAATCAACTCATAGTAAGAAGAAAGCACACTGCCATTTTCCTTACAATTCTTTACCTTCAATAAACATGAGTTTCAATTCCAATCTCGAATGAAATACACATAACAGTCCTAAAAACAACATTCTGTTCCAAAGGAATCACATTCCTTTCTTTTACAAAGACACAAGGTTTATTTACTATATCCAACAAGAAATAGAAAAAACTTGATCAGTAAGCTAAACATGTTCAGAAGTATCAACAAACTCAAAGACTGAAATCCCATTGTCAGGTTTCAATATTGCATTACAAAAGAGTAATTAGTTCTCGATTCAATAAGTACTATAATACAAAAACAATTTGAACAGAGACAAAGTAATCCTCCATAACAATTCAGAGCACTAAAGTAATAAACTCTTCTTTTAAATGAAACCCAAAACTTATTTTAAAAGATCTGAAGATGCAGGTTTCCACAAAATAGAGGGGAAAAGAATACCCCCGATAAAATGCCATTGCCATCTTAGAAAAGATGAAACAATCTTAAAAATAGAATTACCAAATCCATTCATCAAACAAAGACATTTTTAGTTAAGATCTCAAGAGTTTACCCAACAACTCAGCCAACTATTCTCCCAGTTTTTTTTGAGAAATAGTTCAACAAAAGAGTTATAAGTTTTAAACTTTTAATACAAGTAAAACCCAACTCAAAATATCATAACAAAATCAAGCATGTCGATGAAACTATAAGTTCATAACACTAAGTACCAAATTATGAGTATAGTGTCGAATCACGAAGTCTCAACAAAAGTTCAGAACTACACAAGTATTTAAATACGGGGAAGTATAAAATACGATCTTCCAATAACATTTAGAGCTACACAAGTCTCTAATCATAGGTTCAGGGCAACACAAAGTTCCCATTCCAGTTTATATTTTAAACAAGAAGCCCTAATACTAGCTCAAAATGAAACATGAGCTTCAAACAAGAGTTCATAACTATACAAGTAACAAAATATGAGTGCGGTGTAAAACACGAACCTCCAATAACAGTTTAGAGAAACACAAGTAATAAAATATGAGTACAAAGCCATATACAAACTTCAAACAATAGTCTAGAGCTACCCAAGATTCCAAACACCGGTTCAGAACAACAAGAAGCTCCAACACAAGTTCATATCAAAACACGAAGCCCAAATACAAGCTCAAATGGAACTCAAGGTTCCCATAAAGTTCAGAATCCACATATTGCAACGAAGGTCAGTTCCAACACAACAACCTTGAATACAATTCTAAAATGAAAAACAAAGCTACTAAAACAAGTTTCACATGCATGTTTCATTCTTTAAACTAGCATAAAAGTTTCCACAACTTAACATTATTTTTCCATGGATTCATATCCAAAATCTCAAAGATTAATAAAACACAACAAGAAAATAACCAAACAAAACATGGAAACATAAATCTCATAGAGAAGAGCTATTTTAATGAAACATTTCAAAGAAAGCAAGAAATCTTAATGGTTAGAGCCTATCATGCCCGATAGTGTTTTTACCAAATCAAGGAGACTTCCCGAGCTTCCAAAAATAGACCAGATGAGCCAAAAATAGCCATGAAGTGAAATTGAACTGCTGGTTCAAGAACCAGATTCGCTCCATGTAGAGAAAAATCCGAAAAGCATGCAAAACCAAACAACCTCCCATAAACCTGCCTTCCAAGTTTCAAGATGGTTTGCACACAAAAACTAAGGCCAATTAATTCCATTAATTCCAATTTTCCGCTTATCTTTCCTTTCCACCACCTCCTAAATCGCGAATGCCAATTCTAACTTAACATGTAATTCCATCCTTAGTGAAGCATCCACGTAAGCCTCCACTTAAGTCAACTAGCCCCACCAAAACCGGCAATACTTCCATGCCTTTAACCTTATCAACATAATTAAATGCCATTGGAACCATCACCTTAGAGACATGCAACCCATTAGGTTCCCTTTTAAATAGCTTAGGATAGATCTCTTAAAAACTTAGGTTAGTTTAGAAATAATCACCTCGGTCTTAAACATTACCTTAGGTTATTTCCACATTAGGTTAGATCGATTCACAACCTTATAGTTTTAGGCATTAGTTATGATGGCTTATCATTACCTTAGTAATCCATCCCATATTCATTTAGCACTAAAGCTTAGGTTAGGATGCCAACCCAACAAATAAAATAAGAAACTTAGGTTAGATAAAACTAATTAAGTAACATAGCTAGGAAGTAGGTATTCTTACCTAGCTTAGGATATCGTTAGGAAAATCCTTTAGTTTTAGGATTCCAAACCCTTCCTTAGTCATGAAACAATCTGCATTTCATTTACGTCGCAATGTCCTACAAAGATCGATCTCCAAAGACCCAAACAAACATACAACTCGAATGAAAACACGATCACACAAGACCAAATAACTTGTAACAACAAAGTTCGATCTGATATGTCTCTCAACTATTGAATGTCAATTTATCATTCGATCTGCATTAAGAAGATTTAAAACATTCATTAGATCACCAAATTGATCCAAGGATGAGTCAGATAAAGAGATAAGTTTGCAAATCTTAAACCAGATTGCAACTCACCTACAAGAAGTGAAAATGGATTCAAGGAAGCCATTCCATTTCAGTCTAATGATTTTAAGAACAAAAATGATTTATCCATATCAAGCATGATCTCCAATAATCAAAAGGACACATTTTTAAAAATAAAATCACATGTCAATGCTTGAAATGTAAAGGAGGGATATAACAATTTTCAAGGATGTTACATCATCCGCCTCTCTTCCTCTATCTTGCTACCACAAGGTTTTCCATCTTTCACCGATCCCTATTCCTACCCCCGTGCATGTAATTTTTTAGATATCCATAGGTTTATCTTCCAAGTTCAACATTACCATCAATATCTTGATTGCAAGATACTTTACAAATTTGTCCCTCTAGGATACCATAGAAACTGGAACTCACTGTCCTGGGCATGAATACATCGATATTGAATACTCTAGAATATAGTTGTTTATAACACCACAAAACCACGTATCCACCGCGTGAGTCCAGATCAAATCAGCATCATACAATGCTTGAAATTCCTCTTGTGTCGAAACAAGTGTGTGATATCTCTAATTTCGTTTAGACGCATATGCGCTTAGCCACTCACTATAAATCTACTGGAAAGATAGAAAAGAAGCTCTCGTATAAACTATCATACAAATTATGTTCTACCCAAGTGCGTGTGTTAAATCCGGATCCAGTGCTAAACCTTTGTGTGTATTCTTCCTCCAAATCATGAATCCATTCTTCAATGCTTGCCAAAGTTAACCAGTATGTCTTCATCACAAACCATCCTGGAAACAACTAAAAAGAGGTCCCGAAAATGGAACCAATGATGCAGCCTAGAATTCATAGATATAACCTAGTCATGTTGGCACATCACTCAGCATAGGCTAAGCGCTCACCCGAAGCACACAAAGGTACCAAGTCCCTCTTTAGGGTTGTTATAGTAGGATGTTAGCATGATGAAGTAACAAAGATATACACTTTATAACTAATCCATCATCACACGGTGTATAACAGAACCAGATCTATGAATGAATACGCTTAAGTGTTAATCATAACTGAATCAATAACATGCAATGATCAAAACATATAGGATAATACTTTGGTTCAGCCAATATTCTTCATATATTAATCATAACAATAATATAGAAGCTTCATACAATAATAGTAATCATGCACGCATGGATCTAAAATGATTATCTAGTCTCATACACACATATAAATCTCTAGCTCTAGCTCTCTCAACTAAGTAATTCAACTCATATATATAGGGTGGGGACTTTCCCTTCACCGCTTAACTACTCTAGAAATAGGTTGCATGTTAATAATAGCCACACACCTTTTACAAACATAGCCACACATGCAAATGTGCTATCTATAGATCTCTGATAGTTAACTAAAGTGTTGACTATATTTTTAGATCACCTTCATGCAAAAATGCTTAGATCCAATCCTCTAAAGATAGATGATGCGTGGCACACAATTCTCGGCATTGGTTGTGTGTTCCACATGCCATGCCGCTTTCTCAAAATAGACTTTGTGCTCCAAAAATGGCTAAGTCCTGAATACTTGAACTTTCCTTCCACGTGTTGGTTATTCTTATCCTTCCACGCCTTTGAATCTAGCTCGCTCTCCCACGCGGACTCTTTGTTTGAGTTCTACTAAGTATTTTCTCTAATTAACAAAATGACAAAGATATGGAGATATTTTTCATAGAAACAAAAGCCAAAGACCTTCTAACAACAAAGTGGTGGAGGAAGGTGTGGGTGAAGCGGTGGTTGGTGAGAGATTAAAGGTTAGATGAAAATGGTCGAGTTTGGGAAGGTGGCTCGGGAAAGTAGGTAGAAGTATCAAGTCCCCCATACATTAAGTTGGTACAAAGGTGGGGAGGACCATAAGGGAAAACCTCACCTATGTAATGATCATATTGGGGATGTTGATGAAGGTTACCATACTCTTGAGGACTAAGGAATGTGTCAATGTTGTCTGACACAAGTACTCCCCAGAGTGAGACGTTGAAAAACATCTTCTAAGGAATTGGTAGTCGATATGTGGGTAGCGGGAATGGATGAATTACTCGACGATGGGGAAGAAGCATTGGTTGATTGAGAAGTAGATGGGTTAGCTGATAATACTATGAAAATGGTGGGAATATAGGAGTTAGGTGTGGGAGAGGTAGCGTAAACGTTGGTGGGTGGAGCCATGGGTGAAGGATAGGTACCGGACGATGGTAGATGCCTTAACTGGTATAAGGACATCATTAGGTCTATACAACATGTTACAAGTTTTGAATGGTGAAGGGTCAGCTAGAATGGTATAGTTATGTCCTTCATGTTCAAATTTTACACAATGATGTAAGGTTGAAGGAACACAACCCATGATGTAGATCCAAGGTCCTGCCAAACAACAAGTTATACTGGAATTCCCCTTCTAAGATGTAGAATAATTCTAGAATGGTATGGGGGCCCACGTGAATGTGGAGAATGATGGTGCCAAGGGTGGAAGTTATGACATCATTGAATGAACACAACATAACTAGGTTATTATGCATGTAATTTGGGAGGAGATAATGTTGATGTTGGCACCGTCATCGATCATAATGCGTCAAACACATATATTATCAATGTAGATAGAAATGAAAAGGGTGGATCAAGATCATCTAATTGGAGAGGTACAATCTCATCATCAGAGAAACTGAGAGGAGGCTACTTGATGAGTGGTAGCGGGTGCAGAGGAAGGGGATGAAGTGGTGAGAGAATCCATGATGAGGAGTGATCATGGATGCCACAGGAGTTGGTTCATTAGGTTAAACCTCAATAGATTACAAAACCTCCATGAGGGCCTATCGATGAGACTCAAAGGTTTGGAAAGGTCGTATAATGACATTTTGAGCGGAGATTGGTGTAATTGTTTGATCATTGTATGATGGGAGACCCCATCAAAAATAGGGTATGTGGGTCCCCAAATGGTGATTCTTGGTGTGGGTACAGATGGTATATTGGGCACAAGATTAGTGGATGGGCTGGTTATTTTCTCTTTTCCTTTGTCTTTCTAGGCATGAGTGGAATGTTAACCATATTAATATGGGGTAAGGGAGTAGTTGAGTCATGATAGGTGTAGTGACAGGATGGGAAATAGAATGAAGGACAATGTTTTTGTGAAATAAGTTGGGTGCACTGACATTTTGGTGGGGTTTTGGCTAGCTCTCTTATGCGGACCATGTTGATCTCGAATGTTGGAGGAGGATAAAAGGGTTGTGGAGGTGGAGATGAAGGTTGTTGAATAGGTAAGGGGTGAGGATGTGTGGTGATAGGTGAAGGTGGAACAGGTTCCTCATCTAAAATATCATCGTCATCAAAGTTTTCTTCAGGAGGACATAATTGGAGAAGAACGGTCTTAAGATCCTTATAGTTTTCTACATCATGCCTTAGACACACGATGATAGGCACAAATTTTGGTATCATCAAACCCAAATTTTGGTTTGGGTTTGAGTGGGTCATAAGGTCTAAGTGGTGGCAATGTGATGACAACAATATCTAAAAGGTTTGCTAATATATTGGCATAAGACCCCATCAATGGATCACAATGTGAGGTAAGTGTGGGTATAGATGAAAGTGTGGGTGATTTTGTGGGAGAGGTGCCATGAGAGATGGAATGGGAGGTGGAATAGGTTTGAATACTAGTTTGGTAGGTAGTATTGTTTTTGGTTTGGGTTGTACCTTATTGGGTAAAGGTGTAGTAGATGAACTAGTGGTTAAGGTGTTATAGGTTTGACTACCTCTTTGGAGGGTAGTGGGCTAATTGGATTTTGGTTTTACCTTCCCGGGTAAAGGTGAAGAAGGAGATCATGATGTAGAAGGGAAGATAGATGGTGGAAGGGGATGGGTTAGCTAAGGTGATAATGGAGGTGTGGTGAAGGTTTTTGAAGAGGTGAGGTGGAGGGTATTGGTTGAAGAGTGGGAATACCATAGGTAGTGATGAGGCTACTTGAAGGGTGTGGTACACATGGTAAAAAGGTTGTAGGTGATGGTAAAGGTGTACGTTGTGTCGATAAGTTAGGTGTAACAGAGGCTCGTGATGAGGAGGTGGGTTATTGTGTTTTAGTTTACCTTGGGTAGGAGGCTACTTGGCCAAGGTGGATGGGTGAGGTCCTAGGATGGATGGAAGTGGTGAAGGTGAAAGAGGGGTAGTGGGAAAAACCGGTGTATGTGGCCTAGAAGTTGGGTTTTCCTCTTAGGTGGGGAATATTTTTTGCGCGGGTTTTTGAGGATGTGGCTAAATCCAGTTTGATAGGAGGATGAATAGGCTTGATGTCGGCATGACTCCCAATGTGGTAGCAATTTTGGGTGCGGGGAAGGCATAGGTGCATGTAAGGTTTTAGGCATAGGAACAAGTTTGGTTGTTGGTAAAGGTTTAAGTGTGGGTGAGGGTGATGAAGAAGAGGTCATTCTGACTAGTATGGGCATGGTTGGTTTGGTTGTCTAAAACACCTTTGGATAAATCATGGAGGTATCAGCAGACAAAATTTTCATTTGGGTTGAAAAAGGTAGCCAAAGGCATCCCCAAAGCATGGAATTATCAACATAATCCAAATGGTCACCAGTGTGAAAATGACATTGTTGTAGGAGGAGATGATGTTGATTTGGTAGTAATCCCTATAAAGAATGTCTGTGAGACAGGAAATGGTTGGATTCAAACTCTATGGGTAAAAGAGCCAAGAGTAAATCAACATGATCTTTGAAGGTTAATGGAGAGTTGTCACCAATAGGAAGAGGTGCTTCTAATGGATCCCCTATGGGTAGGGAGATGATGAGTAAGATGAGGTAGGTTCCTCTTTTGGTGGAGAGGAAGGTGAGCATGATTCTCCATGGGTAGGAGAGTTAATATTGTGGGTTGTTTACTAGATTGAGAAGTATGAGGGGAAACTACATCAATAGATATGACAAGACTCCTCCATGGGTGAAGGGGAGATGAAGGGAGACTCCTCTGTGGGTAAAGGAGTAGATGAAATAGGTTCCTCTGTGGATGAAGGAGCTCGTGTGAGAATCTCTTCGATAGAGGGAACAAGAGGAAATTGAGGAAGGGCTAGTATGATGTCAAACACAACATGAACCTCACAAACGTTATTGTCATTAGTCAAGGTTCACTAGTTTGGTTAGATGATGGGGTGTGATTCGGGAATGACTTCTTGAAGATATGTAGGTTCTGATTAGCTAGTGCATTAGGGTTATCCAAGATGAGATATCCATTATCTAACATTTCTTGGAAATGTTTTTGAATGTTATATAATTACCATCGCTATGACCTTTAACGTGATGATAGTTGCAATAATCATGTTCCTTGTACCATGCAGGCATAGGACAAGAGGGGTCAAAACCAGTATGTGGTTTGATGGGTGGAAGGGTAATGGCTCCAAAGCTTTCAAGAGTTTTCTAAAACAATGGAGTAAAGCTCTCCTATGGGGGCATACTTGTGTTTCTCTCTTCTAAACTAAAAGGTCTAGATGGGGGAAAGGTTAGATGAAGGTTTTTCTTGGTTGATGGATGAGATGGGCCGGATTTTAAAATGACCACATGTTGGCATCCCATTGGTTTTAGAATACATATTTTGGGGTTTGGAAGAAGAAGAAGTATCATTTGATTTGAAAGCAACATTTTTTTACGTACAATTGTAGCTTCTTTTCTTCAAGGGCATATATTTCCATCTTTTAGGCATGGTAAATGCCTCATCAAAGGTGCGGAAGGTTTGGACCTGGAGAGTTGGTGATATATGTTTGGCACAAGCCCTGATAAACAATTATATTAACTCTATTTGAGGTAATTGGAATGTAAGTTGGTTAATGAGGCTTCACCAACGAGCGATGAAATCTATGATAGATTTGTCTTCGTATTGTCATGTTGAGTACAAGTCAGTCATGGTGACCTTCTTGATGATATTGATCAAAAAATGGTCCAGAAGGCTTGAGCCACTTGGTTGAATGAATAAATGGAATTCTAGGTAAACCACTATACCAATCCAATGCTGGTCCTATCAAGGACATTGGGAATGTCTACAAGAGCAGAGCATCATCATGAGCAATTAGATAACACCCATGTTTGAAAGACCACAAGTGTTGTTGTGGGTCCTCTTTGCTATTGAACTGTTGAATTTGGGCATTTCCCAATGCGTAGGGTATGGATGAATGGGAATAGATAGATGAATGGGCTCATTGAAAATTTCATCATAGGTCAAAGAGGTACGTGATCGAAACCAATGCTTCCAATGTCTGCATCTTTTCCATCATCATTTTTATAAGGTCATTGGTAGGTTGTGATGATTGGGCACCCCCTGCAGTATAAGGGGGTAGATGATGAATGTATGATGAGGAAGGAATCCCAGTATATGGTGGTGCTGAGTATGAGAATTGGGGGGGGAATAGATGTAGGCTGAAAATATCCCGAATATGCAACAAATGAAACAAGAGGTTGTTGGTGATAGGTATAGGTAGGCGGAGTGGATGTGACAACTCTCGTGGTAATTAGAGGGAGAGACTATAGGATGGAAAGGACAATGTTTTGGAAGGGAGTGTGGGTGCCACATCATGGGTGGCTGAGAAGCAATGGGTATATAAGAGGTGGTGGGTGCAGATGGTCCTACACTCAAGGGGGATGATGAAGGAATGGTTGACACCATAGGAGTGACTGACATCAAAAGTGTGACAGATGCCATAGGTGTAGCATATATTGATGATGTGGGGTCAAGTTGGGACACCACGGGTGGTAAGGTGGAAGAAGGTAATGTCGAGCTAGTACTAGCCGACGCAAAAGTGGGTGCGAGGGTAGGAGGAATGAAACATGCATGTCATATACCAGCTGTCCTATGAATCTCGAGTAGATGAATGGGTGAGATAATATTGTAAGGTATCGGGTTTTGGTCAAGGAGTCTTGCGAACTCCTCATCACCGGTGTGGATGGTGATAGGCTGACTGGGATCCATGGGTGATAGAATGGAAGGTGACGATGGGCTAGGTGGGAGTGGTTGAAGGCTAGCATGGAATACAAGGGTGCATTGGCTTGGCTATGAGTCAAAACCATGTGATTTAATGTAGACTTGGTAATCTACTCTCTGTAAATGACACAAAAAATAGAAGGAATGGAGAAAAATAGTTTTAGAGGTGAAAATAGGTGTTTTTTTTAATTAAAAATTAAAACACATAGAACCGAAAATGGTTGGTTTGATAACCGATGACAATGATAGAGGGTAACCGATGATGGTTAGGATGACCGATACCAATTATTGTGGAATAATCAAAATTTTGATAAATGTGGGCAATAAATGATGAAAATGAAGAAAAATATGGATTTGATAGTGATTTCAAAGATCTAGAGGTATGATGATGTATCTGAGAAACCTCAAAAAGAATAAAAAAATGTGTGAGTTCTATTTTTGGTAAAATGACCTAAAAAATAGAAAACCAATAATGGGTTAGGTAAATCGATGATGGTCGATGATGAGTAAACCGATGATGGTCATTGGACCGACGATGCTTGGTCACTTTGTGAAATTTGAAAATATGGAAAAAATTGACTTTAGTGACTTAGATCAGATAAAATACCAACCCAAAAACCTGAGTATGGTAATGATGAACCCTAACACACTTAGAAATAGTCAAAATACACCAACTATGATTGTGGAGTGTGAAAGGAAGAAAAAAAATGGAGAATACGACCTCACAACTCAAAACACAAATCAAGCAAAAAAACTAAGAAACATGAAATCCTATTGGTGAATTTTATGTTTTAGCTTATGCTATTTAGGACTGACTTGTGAATAGAACAAAGTTTTTGGTTTGATAGAAGGTGCCCTATGAAAATCCAAGATCTAAGGATGGTTTTAAGTAAAATTTTTGGTGGGGGTGGTCCTTTCTCTAAGATAATGACTAGACAGAGAAACCAGTTGGTGCCCACTATCAATCCTCTGATCGTGTGATCATTGACAACTTCTTCCAGGTAGGATGATGTTTAAGAAGATGTGTAAATTTTTAAGTGGTTTGGTATAGAGAATGTGCAAAGTGAACTATGATTGAATTAGTTCAACCATCAATTGGGCATGACTTCCAGCATATAGGTTGCCCTCAAATTAATGTGAGCTACATGTGAACACACCATAATGAAATGCAAATGTTTTAAGCCCAAATCCACAATTATGTTCGATGTAGAAAATAGAGAACAGAAGAGGAATGCTCTTTCACTAATGAAATGCAATAGAAAGGAAGACATGTTCTTTTTAGAGCACCAAAAACATAATTTATTTTAGACAATAGAAAGAAGGAGAAGATTCCGAGAAATAAAATTTAATGTGAATACTTTTCAAAGGGAAATAAACACACAATTTTTTACCTAGGAATGAACAAATGCAAAAGAACCCTGATGGGTCCCACTGGGTGTGCCAAAATGTTTCACCAAATTTGTTGTAGATAATGAAATAGATAAAGGTAAATAGGTCAAGGAGGAATACATGTTATACATTGGTTGAAGGTTGAGTGCACACATTTCTGATTTCCATCCAAACTGATTGTGTGAGCTTCCTTTTGGCTAGGAGGAACTACCTATAATGCAAAACAAGACCACAAGATATAGTTAATAGCAAAGGTTAGTGGATTTCCTAGCATGAGCTAGATCCAGGAAGTGTGATACTTCCTCGATGGTTGTCAATCATTATATATATATATATATATAATTCAATATAAAATAAATGAACATGCAAATAAAATAATCTAATGCTAGTGTTCTGATTTAGGTATCTTAGATTACTATCAATGTTAATCAATTAAATGCTTGATAACTAAACTAGTGAAGGTCCCGGAGTCAAGTTGCAGTTGGGGGTAGGTGGTCTTGAGGGTCACAAGTAGGGGTTTGGTAAGATATGTGTGCGATTTGGGTTGATTTTGGATGATTAGGAAGCTTGTTGGTCTAAGGCAGTTTTACTAGACACAAAGACCGATGACCATCGGGTGTGATGTGTGATGGTTTAGGTATGACCGATACCATTTTAAGATGACCGATATCGATTTCTATGGGGAATGGAAGAATGTCAAAATTGGTGTCTAATCTCTCTGTGTCTACACAAAGAGTTGGGAAGGTCTGTGGTGAGGTTGTAGGTGGGGTATCAGGTTTGGGTGAGGTTTTGTGAGTTTTGGGGGCTGTTAGGGGAGGTTTAGTGAAAGTTAATAGAGAGACAATAACCATGTCATTCGGGTGACGATTCTTAGGTGAAGAGGAGAAACCAACGATGGTTAAGGTAACCAACATCAGTAGTAGGGGAAAATGGTGGTAATTAAATAAACTTGGTTTTTGGACTTCTCTGTGATTTCACAGAGAATGGAGGGAGGATGGTTAGGTTGTAAAAATGCTTCTAGGAAGGCTTAGGAATGCCTAAAAGTCAGCTACGGAGAGGCAAAAGGTGGTGGGTGGTAGGTTGGGTAGATTGGTAGAAAGTGGGGGTGGAGGAATGCAGGAAAGAACAAGATCTAATAACAAAAAGATAAAGAACCTATTAAGTAAGTACATAAATGATGCAAATCAAATACACTTACTTGTATTTATAGGTTTGGTTGGTGAAGGATGGTAAGTGGTTGATCCATGAAGAACTTGGTGGTTAGTGCCACAAAATGCTTCCCCCGAGTGCTCCCATGAATGCTAATGCCTCTTGTGGATGAGTATCAGGTGCTTTCTTGGGCTTGTGGTTGAATGTATTTTGTCATTTGATGTTGAGAAAATCTTTGGTTCATGCTTGAATGCAGATAGCTCTCTCAAAACTCAAAGTGACCAACCTGGGAAAAAGGTTACAAAACTATATATAAGGTAACCGATGATGGTTAGGGTGATCGGTGTCGGTTGAGGGTTAACCAAGGCATCGGTTAAGGAGGGAAATCCTAGGTTTACCCAAAATAGGAAATCCTTGCTATTTTTGGCATGCTCTGATTGTCCATCCGGGTCTCAAGTGATGGTTAGCACTTAGATAAGTGGGAGTGTTGTTGGAGAAGGAATAAGAATTTAATGTTAGGGTTAGACTAAGTCCCAGTTGGTTAAGATAAGTGGAGACTTAGTCCTAGTTAATTAATAGACTAAGAATAAGTCCATGGTGAGGTGAGGTGTTTAGGTGATGTGGCTAGGTGAGGTGTAAATTAACTTAATTAAAGTAATTAAATTGATTAATAGTGTGAGGATGAACATTAATAATTATAAGTAATTAATTTTGCGGGTAAGGGTCATGGTTAGGTGAATACAATTGTGTGATAAGTAATTAAATTTTATAGATATTTGAATATTTCCTTTTGCACAACAACCACATCGGTTACTCTGTAATATGATTTATAATCAAAATAGTTATCATCAACAACCAACTATTTCATCCACCACATTTTGGGTTTTTTCCTATGACATCCATCCCCTCACATATTCCCTCATCCCAATTTTCATACTCAACACCACCACATGCCGGAATTCCCTCCAATTCATACCCATCTTATCTCCCCTTACACCACCAGGGTGTTCCATCATCAAAACCTACAAATGATCTCATTAAAATGATGATGGATAAAATGCAAACATTAGAAGCCTCTGTCTCTGGCTCACGTAACTCTTTGACTTACAATGAAATTTGTAACGATCCTATTCACTTTTCTGTGCCAATTCATCCATACCCTATGCATTGGGAAATGCTGAAATTCAACCAATTTAATAGAAAATAAGACTCACAAAAACATTTATGGTATTTTAAACACATGTGTTATCTCATCACTCACGATGATGCTTTATTTTTGTAAACATTCCCAATGTCTCTGACATGACCTGCTTTAGATTGGTATAGTGCACTACCCAAGCACTCCATATTTTCATTTAATCAAGTAGCTCAGGCTTTCCTAGATCATTTTTCTATCAATATTGTCAAGAAGGTCACAATGACCGACTTGTACATGACACACCAATATGAGGATGAATCTATCACAGATTTTGTCTCACGTTGGCATAACATGATCAATCAACTCACATTCCAACTACCCCATACCAAGTTCATATATTTTTTTACCTCATCTTGCGCTAGAAACATCTCGTCAACTCTCCAAGTCCAAACTTTTCACACATTTGACAAGGTGTTCACAATGGCATGAAAACTTGAAATTCATGCTATCGAAGAAAATAAAATTTAGTTACACAACAAGAGTGCTCCCTTCAAACCAAATGAATCTTCTTTTAAGCCACAAACCAATCATTCTCACAACCATTCCAAGGTTAAGGGGTCTCACAACGCACGTGGTGGTTTGAAGGCCACTCATCTCATCCTTCAACCATCCAAAACATCTTCTAATATTTCTCTGGTAAAAAATTCCAATTAAAATGGGAACAATGAAAATATACTCCCATAGGAGAGCCTTACTCCTCCGTCTTGGAAAAAATTCTCAAATTTGGGGCCATTAAGCTTCTACGATCAAACCACATACTTGGTTTTGATCCATCTCACCCTTTGCCTGCATGGTACAAGGAAACTAATTACTGTAATTATCACCATGTAAGAGGTCATAGTGATGGCAATTGTATAACATTTAAAAACATTGTCCAGAGATGTTAGATAATGGTGAGCTTGTTTTAGATAATCCTAATGCACCAGCCAACCAAAACCTTCACATTTTTAGGAAGCCATTCCCAAACAAAATCACACGTCAAAACCAACTGGTGAATCCTCTAACATGCAAGCACATGAGGTTCATGCCATTTTTGATATTTCCACTCGATTACCCATCATCCCCTTTGTTGAACATATACTAACATGAACTCCTTTACCCACGAGGAGTTTGTTCCATTTACTCCTCTACCT